>PVIU01021840.1:0-30677 GCA_004026605.1 Ondatra zibethicus
TGTGTGTGTGTGTGTGTGTGTTTGTGTGTGTGTGTGTGTGCGTGGAGAGGGGGAGCAAGGGGAAGAAGCAGCAGGAAAGGAGGAGAGAGAATTTGAGAAGTTAGCTTTCATGATTTTGGAGGCTTGGCAAGACCAGTGCTGACTTGGTGCCCACAGACTTGATGAGCAGAGAGGAGCTATGGTTCAAGCACAAGGTGGTTTGCTGGCAGGACTCCATCCTCTTTCAGGGCTAAGCCCTGACTGATTAGGGGCCCACACACATGATAAACAATAACCTGCTGTGCTCAAAGTTCATAAGTTTAACGATTAACCATCCCCAAACATCCTCCACAAACCATCCAGCATAATGTTTGACCAAATATCCAAGTGCCATTGCCCAGCTGGGTGACACACAGGGCTCCCCATCAGGATTCAGGTAGCTGTGGGACATCTGAGGGGCTGGCTGTACGCAAGGGCCTCAGGTCTAGCTTCTCACCTCAAACACGTCATCCCTTTCCTCTTTCTATAGCTGTCTATTTATAGAGTGGGGTTTCTGAGCTCCATTTTGGATGACCTAATTCTCAGAAGTTGACTTTTCCTTTGGAAGCCTATTACAGCTCCCAGCTGACAGTCTTGAGAAAAGCAGCTCTTCAGTGCTGGGTTGAGATGACGGTGATGATGCTGTTGTACCCCTGGCCCCACAGATCGCAGACCCAGAGACACCGCCGTTAGTTTTAGCACCTGCAGCTCACACGTCTTCACCTGCTGTGTGAACAGAAATTTGAGTTAAAGATTTGAGAGCTCAGAGAGCAATTGCTTTCTGAGGCCAGCTGACGTAGATTCCGTGTGAATGCTGGTGTCGAGTAACCATGACTGCAGGTGAGTCTGGAACCCACTCCGGACTCACACCCCACAGTTGTAGAAAGCCGCCCAGTGGATAAACCTTGGCATTGTATTAGTGCCAATGATGAGGATAAAGTCCACAGCAGTCTGTTGGTGCTGTTCTTGGAACATTCATACTGTATCCTTGGAAGCTCAGGGAACCGGGAACATTATAAGTCTACAGTTGGAAGAAGCCATGTGTGGTGAGGCTGTCTCAGGCAGTGTTTGCACGCCCTGGTTTTATTTCTGTCACTGAAATTAAAAAAAAAAAGCAAAACAAAAACAAAACAAAAAGCCGGGAGGTGGTGGTGGCGCACACCTTTAATCCCAGCACTCGGCAGGCAGAGGCAGGCAGATCTCTGTGAGTTCAAGGCCAGCCTGGTCTACAGAGCTAGTTCCAGGACAGGCTCCAAAGCTACAGAGAAACCCTGTCTCGAAAAACAAACAAAAATATACAGCAACAACAACAACAAAAATGATGGAAAATAGTTTAAGGAGAAAAGTTTTCTTGCTCACAATCTCAGGTTATAATCCATCACTGTGGGGAGGTCGAGGCTGCAGGAGTTGAGCAGCTGGCCACACGCAGTCAAGAGCAGAGAGAGAAGGAAGCCTGCATGCTTGTCAGTGCTTCTACATGTATATCATTTGGGACCCAAACCCAGAACGGTGACATCCACTTTTACACTGGGTCTTCCCTCATCAGCTAACAATCATGACAACCTCTACCCCACACCCTAGGACTTCCCACAGGCCACCCCGCTCTGGACAATCCCTGAAACTCCTCCCAGGTGATTATAGACTGTGCCAAGGTGACAACAACAAAAAAAACAATCCCTGAATCCTGGTGCTTTTGACAATATCCATCCGTCCTTTGTGAGTTGGGGATCAGCTCCATGCTCTGAGCCTCGGGTTGCCCATTTTGCTTCCCTGAACCCCACATGAAAGTCCTGCAGCTTCCTGAAGAATCTCTTCCCATGCAAAGGTTAAATGATCCAGACGTGAGAGAACTGTGGGACGACCTTAAATACATTAAATGAACTTTACTATGAAAATCCTGTTTCCTTTATTGCATGGCCAAAAGCAAAGTTCAATGAACTATTCCTGAGAGTTGTGTGTGCGTGAGCACACACACAGGTACACATATAAAACATTATATATTTATAGAATCCTACACTGTTTCCTTCTGTTTCTTTGTTTGGGGAACTTTTTTGTTCTTTTGTTTTTGTTTTGGGAAGTTTTTTGTGATGAATTTTTTTTTTTTTTTTTTAGACAGAGTCTCACTATGTAGACCTGGCTCACGGTCTCAGGTTATAATCCATCACTGTGGGGAAGTCGAGGTTGCAGGAGTTGAGCAGCTGGAATGTGCTGTGTACATCAGGTTAACCTCAAACCCACAGCTCCGCCTACCCCTGTCTCCCAGTCATTTGCCTTGAGCTAGCGCAATGGTTAACCCCTCATAATTCTCTCAGTGAAAGAAAGGATTTGCGCTCTCTGAATCTGTGCAAATTTGGAATTTAAGATTGTGCTGGAACAACACAGATTTCAAACCCACTTTATTAACCACGGGTCCAACCCCCAAGGTCTAACTGGAATCTTTGGCTGGTGTTTTCCACAGGGGAACGGTGTCTTGGGAGGGGTTGCCTGTTGGAAAGACAGTCCCCAATAGTCCAAGAATCTCAAACTGCTGATGTGGCCATGGCTCCTCCATTGCCAAGCTGGGCAAACCCTTCTGCCCTTAAACGGTTGAGAGCATGGAGGTGGGGAGGGAGGAAGAGAATGCAGTCACCCTTTTAAGGAAGCCTGCTTTGGCTGGGAGAACGGAAGGCTGTGAACATCAGAGCAAGTCCATATTCTAAGTCTTCAATGAACATGTTCTTTGAACATGAAAGCCCTAACTCAGGCTCCTAAGGCATGAGATCCCCGAGTGATGGTCACCCTGGGCTAAGGTCCAGCTGAGAAGAAAGACGAAGCTTCAAGGCTCCAACCTTTGTAAGAACAGGACATTTAACTATACCACGAACATCCAAAAATAACGCTGTAGGCCGGAAGTGGGAAGAACGGGACATTTAACTACACCACAGACATCCAGAAGTATGCTGAAGGCCAGAAGTGGGAAGAACAGGACCTTTAACTACACCACGAACATCCAAAAATACTCTGCAGGCCGGAAGTGGGAGGAGAGCCCCGTGGCTTCGGCTTCCCTGCGGATGCCACCTCAGGCACAGAGCCCTGCCCCCCTCTCCCGGTTTCTACTTCTTCTGCTTCGGGACTGAGTGACGTCACTCCAAGGCCGTGGGCTCCAGCCCTTAGATCTTTCTAGCCGTTATTTCTCAGGTTCCAAAAGAGTATGTTTTGGAAGGTAGTCTGCTCAGGCATCTACTCAGCTGCCTGTGCCTTTCCCTGTCCCCTCCTCTCCCTTCCCTTCCTGCCCCTCCCCTCCCCTTCTTTCCTTCCTATGAATGGGGTCTGGGTGCAATTCATGAAAGAAGGAAACAATCTGTCTCCCATCTCCCTTAGTCAGACACTATTGATGCCATTCGCAGCCCTGTCCAGACTCTAAAACTTATTGTCTCTGAATCTTAATTAGTGGGGTACTAGGAGAGGAATTCTCTTTCCCACACAAGACATGTGCTGGCTTTTATACCTCATGCTTTGTATCTGAGTTCCCGTTTGGGTTTTGTTTTACCATTTTGTTTACTTTCTAGTGATCCATATCTTCTCTCTCTCTCTCTCTCTCTCTCTCTCTCTCTCTCTCTCTCTCTCCCTCTCCCTCCCTCTTCCTCTTCCCCGATGCTCTGTTCTTCTAGGTACTATGCATTGTAAGGCTGGAGAGATGGCTCAGCAGTTAAGAAACTGGCTGCTCTTGCAAAGGACCCAAGTTCAGTTCCCATTACCCACATCAGATGGCTCACAGCTTCCTGTAACTTCAGCTCCAGGGAAATCAGCACCCTCTTCTGGCCTCTGAGGGCACTGCACTCAGGTGCACATACCCATGCCTGTGTACATAAATAAGAATTTTAAAACGTCTCTAGGACTAGGTCTTGCTTCTGCATCACTGGCTGCTAGCCTTAGGCTATGACAGTCTGCCCTGCCAGGACCTCGGTATCTAACCAGATGACCAAATGCCTCGAGGAATTAACAATAGCTTGAGACATAGCGTGAAGATCTAGATGGAAACCAAAACTAGAGACATAGAACTCGGGCCAACGTGATGCTTATTTTTGACCGTCAACTTGGTGGTATTTAGAATTGCAGTGGAAACAAACCTCTGGGCATATCTGTGAGGGATTTCAGGTTGTATAAAAAGGAGAAAATCAGAGGAACATCTGCATCCATGTGTGCATTGGCCGGGGTTCTGTAGAGGAACAGAACTGGTAGAATGAGCATATATGTTTAAAAGTGGATGACAGACTGATCAGGCTCATCCAACAATGGCTGCCATTTAACGGAGAGGCCAAGCATCAGTAATTGTCCAGTCCCCGAGGCTGGCTGTCTCCGCTGGTCTTTGGCTGTGTTGGATCCTGAAGAGGTGTGTTCCACTGCCAGTGAGGAAAAGCCTCAAAAGCGGGATAGATGGACTTGCCAGAGCTGCTGAGGGCAAGCAGGCAGAAAGCAAAAGCTCCCTTCTTCCGTGGTCTTTTATATAGACTGCCAGAAGTTATGGGCCAGACTCGGGGTTGGCCTTCTGCCCTCAAACAATCCCATTAAGAAAATGCTGCAAGCTGTGCCCAGCTGCGTGGGTTTTAGTTGATTCCGACGTGATCGAGTTGACAACCAAGATTAGCCATCACACCCTCTCTGTGCTACTTCACCATGGATGCCATGTGACCAGCTGGCTCACCCTCCTGCCACCGTTCCTTCCCAGACATGATGGACTAGACTGAACTAAGCCCCGCCTTCCTTAGGCTGCCTTGCCAGGCATTTTGTCTCCGTCATGAGAACAGTATCAAGCACAGTCCATTTTGCACAGAAGTTGTTGCGAGTTATAAGGCTCAGACTCAAGTTCAAGTGATAAGGTTCAGACTGTCCTATTCTGGAGCACTCTGATCCAATCTCTTGGTTCCACGGAACTCAGTTATCTGTGATGGTTATGGGATACTCTTTTTGTCCACTATGAAGGTGTGTCTCTGCCAAGACACCTTTGATTGGTTTAATAAAGAGCTGAGTGGCCATTAGCTAGGCAGTAGATGATAGGCAGGACTTCCAGGGAGAGAGAGAAACTCTGGGAGGAATCTGAGACTCAGAGGGATTCAAACATACAGAATGGAGGTGAGGTAACAAGCTACATGGCAGAACATAGATTCATACAAATAGGGTAGTTTATGTTATAAGAGCTAGTCAGGAGCAAGCCTAAACTAAGGCAAAACTTTCATAATTAATAAGAAGTCTTCATGTCATCATTTGGAAACTGGTGATCCAAAGGAAGTTCAGCTGCAAGCGGCATCCATTGTTGGACATGTATATTCAAACATAGAGCAGTTGGTTGGAGACCAGACTAGTGCAGGCCCAACAACTTCCCAGAGCTGGGGCTGGTAAAAGCTGCTCCTGGCTGATGCTTATGGGCATGAGGCTTGACTCTCAGGAAAAGGCAAACAGCGACTGCAGCCCAGAACCAGAGGGGTAGCCTGCTGGACCAACCTGAGTGGGGCAGAGCCAGCTGCCAGTAGCACGTTCTAAGTGGAGCCATGCAGGGAATATCCTGGCCCTATTAGGTTCAGGTCACATGGCTGCAGATGCACAAAAATCCAGGTCCAGACTGAGAAAACCTCTGAATAGGTACAGTATGCTTGAAAATGTGCTTAGATGCTGAGAGAGAGAGAGAGAGAGAGAGAGAGAGAGAGAGAGAGAGAGAGAGAGAATGGGTATAGACAGCCATAGAGAAAAATCACTGAAAAATAACAAAATTTTTAAAAGAGTGAAGTAATATAAAAAGAATAAGCCACTTAAGGATGGAAAATGCATAGGGAATCTATAGCCTATACAGTGAGTGTTTTATCAACTTTATATTTTTAAATACAAATGAACAAAAATATCAGCTGCTAAGAAACACTGGATTATGGAAACTGCTACATTAAACCAGCCTATATATTTTAAGGATGTCTTGACTTCAGAATGGAAGTCAGAAAATGTATTGTGCTGGGGGAGAGGCTATGCCTTTATTTCCACAGGAAACGAAAAGCTATGGCTTTCTTCAGAATTAATAAGCATCAGATTTGACTGGAGGAGACCTCCTGAAAATCTCAGCTACAGACATGAAGGAAGAGACCAAAAAAAGACTACAAGACAGGTGGCATATGAACTGATCCCTCTACATGGGAACAGCACTGAGAATGGATGAGACAGGATAAATCTTGTTGACTACAGAGTCCTCATGACTTATTATTACATGCCATCCTTTCATATGGTTGTAGATAGAGATTTACATTACAGTTTGGTTATGCAGTCCAAAGAAAGCTATAAAGTTGACGGCTGTCTTTTACCTGCTCAAACACAGAGCAGAGAATCGTCTTTAGCTGATTTCTGCACACCATGATTTCCTTACTCATGTTAATACAGATATGTATGTTACCTTTAAGTTTGTGTGTTTTCACAATGAAAGGACCAGACACCAATGAAGAAGACAAGTAACCCAGATGATCCAGATTCTCAGATGCCTCTGTTGCAGTTTCCTCAAAATTCCGCATCCAGAACAACTTCAAAGCTGCTAGCTGAGATGATCCAGCCTCACAGGCTACTCAGCTAGGACTTCAAATAAGCCCTGCACTTTCCTATCACACAGAGATTGGACAACAAATGGTGCAACTGGCTCTCCCAGGACTTGACCATTATCCCAATTTTCTCAGGGTCTCCTAAAGATGTGGTTGCCGCAGGAAACAGGAAGTAATTTGAGAACATGATGCCCACATTCCCAAGAGGTGGTATGGGTGGCTTTTGGTTATTCAGTGGGTTATGGATGTTTGTCATTGTTTAGGGGGTTAGTTGGAAGTTGCTTTTGGTCAGGGAGGAAACTAAGTAAAGGAGGTTAGATTCAGGGATCTCTTTCTGAAAAGAAAAAATGGGGGCTATAGGAATGATTAGATAAAAAGTAGAATACTGAATCTGCTAAAAACAGGCTACTAGTTTCAAATATTTTACATTGGCATGGGTTTTTGTATATTGATACAAATTTAAGGTAATTTTTGTTTTTTAAAATACTGTATATATGTTTCTGTTCTTGTTTAAGGTATTGTACCTATGCAGTTCATTTAAAAATGTAATATAAAGTTCTAGTCCTTGAAAGTGATTATTACAAACTACTTAGGATAATTTAAAAATGTAGGTTAATAGTTAGTCATCTATAACAATCAAACTTGTATTCCTGTTAGGTATGTTTTCAAGGTCAAACAGAGATATATTTTAGATAGATAGATGGTCTTCGAATGCTTCAGAGATTTACAGAATTGCTGTGGGACCATTCTGTATTCTGTCAATTATGTTTTAAATAAACACTGATTGGCCAGTAGCCAGGCAGGAAGTATAGGTGGGACAACCAGACAGGAAGTAGAGGCAGGGCAATGAGAACAGGAAAATTCTGGGAAGGAGGAAACTCTCTCTCTAATCCTGTCCAGACACCGAAGAAGCAGGATGTGACCTGCCCCTCTGAAAAAGATACCGAGCCATGTGGCTAACATATACTAGAATAATGGGCTAATATAAGTTATTAGAGTTAATAAGAAGCCTGAGCTAATGGGCTCAGTTTATAACTTATGGAGACCTCTGTGTGATTTTCTTTGGGGCTAAACAGCTGTGGGACCTGGTGGGAGGACAGAAACCCCTAACAAGCAGTCCCTCGTGTTACACAGAATATGGCATTTAAGATGTTTTAATAACATAAGGTTTTTCTTGACAGTGAGATATGTCTGCTCCTGGCAGCATCGATCTACTTCATAGAAGATGATGGGCATTGAAGAAACTCCATATGGAATTCACTTTCAATGTGGCAAAGAATATTCTGTTGCTAGAACAAAACAAGTCACACTCACACCCTTGAGAGAGCAGAACTCTCTGATCTAAATCTAGGTAGGACCTCTGTTTGAAGAGAAACACGAGAACCTTGAAGGAATAGAGGTAAGTTCCAACTCTCTGACCTTTGGTCAAGGTGGAAATAGGCTCATATTTTGGGGCCTCCACACAAAGGTAGATGCTCCAATGTTGCAGGGAAACCTTGGGTGACTGTCTAGGCAGCCAGCTGTCTCTGTCATTCCTATAGTTTTGGAATTTTCTTGCTCTGCACATCCTGTTTACTCAGGTAATATTTTATCCTTCTAGGGTCTCTGACTGGGTTGAAAACTAGATATGTATACCATTTTCTTTGTTACCAAATTCAGAAAAGAAACTTACAAAACAGATATAAAGTTTATAAGGTTGAGACGTATGAAAGCTTAAATTGTTTATCTAAGAAAATGTTTTAAGGTCTAAAAAGATATTTTTAGGTTGTTAATACAAGTTACAATAGAAAGTGATTTAGATAAAAAAAAAAAAAAAAAAAAAACTTTGGACTAGGCCAGGCAGTGGTGTCTCAGGCCTTTAATCCCAGGACTGGAGAGGCAGAGGCAGGTGTATCTCAATGAGTTCAAGGTCAACCTGATTTACAAAGCAAGTTCCAGGACAGCCAGGACTGTTACACAGAGAAACCCTGTCTCGAAAAACCAAAAAAATAAAAATAAATTGTACTCACCACAATAGGATAGATAATAGAGTACTTTCTCTGAATTCCCCAAATACAAATAGACTGGACCTTGTGACTATAATTCTTACCTGATAATTGTTCTTATTGCATATAGTTTTACTGTGTTAGTGTTAAAACCTTTCCTTTTTATTTAGACAAAAAGAGGAAAATACTGTAGGATAATCTTTTTGTACGCCATGAAGATGTGTCTCTGCCAAGGCCCCTTCTAATTGATATAATAAGGAGCCAAACCATCAGTAGCTAGGCAGGAAAGGATAGGTAGGACTTCTAGAGAGAAAGAGGAACTCTGGGAAGAGTCTGAGGTGCAGAGGATTTGCCAGAAGATGTGGAGCAAGTCAGACGTGCAGTATGAGGAGAGGTAACAAGCCAGGTGGCAGAACATAGATTAACAGAAATGGGTTAAGTTATAAGAGCTAGTTGGGGAGAAGCCTAAGCAAGCTTTCATACTTTATAAGAAGTCCCTGTGTCTTCTTATTTATTTATTTATTTATTTATTTGAGAACTCACGGTACAAAGAAAGACCTGCTACATGTGATGTTAGAGTTGACAGAGAAGACTCCCTAAGGCCCTTCAAGTTGGAAGCATCTTGTTCTCTGCGAATGTTGTCTGAGGAAGTTTCACTTACAAGCATGAGTATATATGGTCTGCAGTGTGCGTGTGTGTATGTGTATGTGTGTGATACCCACACATATATGCGGATGCTCACATGCCTATGTGGGGAGGCTAGAGAAGGATGTTGCATGTCCAGCTCTATCACTCTATGCCTTAATTCCCCTGAGACAGGGTCTCTCACTGAGCCTGGAGCTAGGGTGGCAGCCAGCAAGGCCCAGTGAATTCCCCTGCCTCTGCCCTTCACAGTGCTGGGTTATAGTGTGTAGTCATGCCCAGCTTTTTTTAACCTGTGTGCTGGGATCTGAACACAGGCCCTCACACTTATGTAGTAAGTATTGTCACACGCTGAGTGGTCCAGCCCTCAAGGCTCATCTCTGTATTGCCTTAGAGAAGACGGTAACTCAGTGTGCAGAGGAACATGTGAGCCGGGGTGTCATATATGGTCACGGAGCCGAGAATCCTGACTCCAGCTGTCCTGGTGATATGGCAGGTGACTTTGCAGCTCCACCAATATTGCAGTTTCTCGTAAGCTCCGGTTGTCAAAGCCTCCAGAAGCGCCTGTGAGGTGGAGGGAGAGTCGGTAGGGATGCCACTTGTTTGTTGCTACTTTGGTTTAAACAAAATTCCAAAGTGAGATTTTCATTCTCCCTTGTCTCTAGCTGCTCCAACTGCACATGTCCGCAGCAAGTTACTTCTCCCTCTCCTGTACCTTGTAATAAGAGAGCCATTCTTCCAGGGAACCAGATACTGCAATTAGCATAAAAGAGGGGACCAGCCATCTATGTGTCAGGTCTTCCTAATATGAGGAGAGCCAGAGTGTGCTATGTGTGGAAAGTGGAGTCTACACATGCTCACAGACACACACATGCATGGCTTATCCCAGGACTACACAGCAGTGAAGGCATAAGTCACAAAACAATCTCACACCAGTTTGGAATGATGATTAATAAAAGGGTTATTTATTTAAAGGGAAAACTTACAAGTCACTGTCCTAGACAACAGCCCTTAGTGCAACCAGGAACAGAGTCTGGTAGCCGGAAGTGGAGTCCAAAGCAAGAGAGAGAGATAGCACGCTACCACTGCTTTTTAAAGCAAAAGAGATCATGCCCAAGTGGGCTGGTATCTTAAAGACTATTGGCTGAAGGAGCGGAAGGAACTTGCAGCACAGCAGGATGAGTCTTAAGAGCGGGAAGTGGGGATGGAGCTATGGAAACCTCAATGTGGGAAGCTGAGGTCACTTTTGCCAGGTGTTTGGCACAGAGAGGTGAACCAGTTGGCCCTGTGTGTGAGCTTACTGTTAAGAACCCTTTATTGGGATTGCCCAATCTGGCCCTCAGCAAAAGGCTGCCCCAGCCCAACTTGTTGGGTTTCATTCCCCCACAGGGGTTTGCATTTTTGTTTTCTTGAATTTATTTATTTGTACAGCTTTTGCTGTTTTTAGCCCCATGTTGACGTTTAGTTCATTGAGAAGTAAAACTTAAAAACCAGAAACCCCTTCCCCTCCCTGTGTATACTTGGTATCTCGACCCAAGTCCTTGATTTCAATCAGATCAGAAAGACCACGATAGCGCTAGGGGTGTGGTTCCACTGGTAGCGTGTTTGCCTAGCAGGAAGGAAGTCCTGGGTCTGACCCTCAGCCCTGGCTGAACTGAGGGTGGTAATGCATGTCTATGACCCAGCGCCCAGGAGGTGGAAGCGGGAGGAGCAAGAGTCCAGGGTCATCCATGAAACAGAGTGAGATTGAGGCCCGCTTGGTCTCCATGTGACCCTACCAAAACAGAAGGGAGAGAAAGAGGGCATCAATCAATCAATCAATCCCAGCATGCACCAGCACTCTGGAGGCAATGGCAAGTGGATTTTGGTGAGTTCCAGGCCAGCCAAGGTTGCACAGTGGAACACTGTCTTAAACAAACAAACAGTCCAAACCAGGAATGGTGGCACACACTTTTAATCCCTATGTTAGAGAGGCAGGGACAGGCGGATACCTGGAGCTTACTGGCCAGCCAGTCTAACTTATTTAGCAAGTTACAAGTCAGTGAGAGATCCAGTCTCTAAAACAGACGGACAGACACATGAGGTTGTCTTCTGACCCCCACATAGACATATGTACACACATGCTCAGGACACAAATTGCAATTTACCTTTCTGAGGATCTGCTGTCTCAAGAAAGGGGGAAAGAGAATGCAAGCCAGCCATGTCCAGCAACCCTGAGCTCACATTCCCCGTATCTGGGCCACGGTCAGGGCCAGGAAGGAGCCAGCGATTGCTTCAGGTTTGCACACTGCACCACTCTGTTCCCATAACCAAGCTGCTTAACAGTACTGTTCCATAAAGTCAGCCACAGACGGAACCCAAAAGCAGTCCTCACCGGCTTCTGAGAAGACTTGATTTGGAAAGAGCCGTATTACTGGGTCAGTGACCATGGGCTCTGCAGATGGCCTACCAACCGCAATCTACACATCCCCGGCCCAGGAACTGACAGCATGTGATAGAATTAAACGATATAGTTCAGTAGCCATGGTAATGAGAACACACAGCTGTAATGGGTTTACCAAGCTAAGGCCAAGGTCAGTTCCCACACAACTGCTGATCTGCTCTAAATTTAGACACCACATTTAAGTTTGGGGGTTCTTAGGCCCACCTTCTCCACTGACCAACTGGTTACATTCAAGAGTTGCCATGGCCTCCTTCTGGTTTGACAGTTAACCACAATGGCTCAGAAGACTTCTAAAAACGTGCTGTATTTACTATTACTGGAGAGACTGGAGAGACGGCTCAGTGGTCAGAGTGCTTTCTATACGAGCATTAAGGCCCTGGGTTCAGAACCCAACACCCACATAAAAACAAAGGTGGCCATGAACTCGCCTGTAACTCCAGCACTATGAGAAGGGTGTGGAGACAGGAGCATGTCTGGCTTCCAGGGTCCCTGTGAGACCCTCTTTCTAGAGCATAAGGCAGAGCAATAGAGCAGGGTAACTGATGTCTTCCTCGGGCCTCTGCCTGTGTGCACAGGCTCACATGTGCATGTACACCTACACCATGCACCACAAATGCAAACAGTCACACACACACACACACACACACACACACACACACACACACACACAGGGTCTTTTGTTTTGGTTTGGTTTTTAGTAGCAAAAGGATACAAACTAGGGAGACACAAAGTCAGATGAAGGAGAATCTCAGGCACAAACTTCTAGTTCTCTTTGCCCATGGAGTCCTTGATCGTGTTGTCTTACCCTAGAAATAATTTGTGACAATATTTGAGAGGCCTGCTAACTGGTGAGGCTCATGGTGCCCATGCCAGGATTTGATCACCTCCTGCCCACAGGGGTTGAGCTTCAGTTTCCAGCCTTGGTGGTCAGAGCTTCCGTCCTTCTTTCTTCTTGGTTTTGGTTTTGGTTTTTTGAAACAGGGTTTCTCTGTGTAGCTTTGGAGCCTGTCCTGGAACTCACTCTTATAGACCAGGTTGGCCTCGAACACACAGAGATCCATCTGCCTCTGCCTCCCAAGTGCTGGGATTAAAGGTGTGGGCCGCCACCACCGATCTCAAGGGGCTTTGATTCTTGCCTCTGCTTCCTAAACTGGAACTGGAAAGTGACGATGACTCTGGGGTCCAGTGGCCAAACCTCAGGCCAACAAACACACGTCCATCAGACAAGCATTTCAGGGACCTGGCAGTCAGCTTCCAAGACACAGATTTCTGTCTTGTTTGTACCTATGTGTCCTGTTCTGAGGAGAGCCTGGCATGAAGCAGACTCTCTCAAACTAGTGCTGCTAAATATTTCACTATCAGGATATATCGGGTATCCACATCATCAGTCCTTTATTGAGCCTATAGCGCTCCAGCGGACAAGGCTCGGAGGTTCACATCAATTAAAGTAGTTGTCTTTGTCAGGTTTCTGTTGCCATGACGAAACATCATGATCAAAAACAACTTGGCGGCGGGGGGTGGGGGGTATTTCATTTCACAGTTCCAAATCACACTCCGTCACTGAGGGACATCAAGGCAAAAATTCAAGTCAGGAACCTGCAGGCAGAAGCTAGTGCAGAGGCCATGGAGGGGTGCTGCTTACTGGCTTGCTCCTCACGGCTTGCTCAGCCTGCTTCCCTACAGCACCCAGGACCTCCTGCTCAGGGTGGCACCACCCACAGTAGGCTGGGATCGCCCACATCAGTCATCCATCAAGACTCATCTACAAGCCAGTCTCATGAAGGAGTTTTCTCAATTAAAAGTCTGTCTTCCCAGCTACGTCTAAGTTTGTGTCGTGTGCAAAACCAACCAGCACAGCAGGCTTCCTTTCGAGAACACTGTACCTCAATTTACCTACATTTTGTCGTGTGACCCCCTTGTCTGACATGCTCACGCATGTCCTGATGACTAGCAGGAGCTGTTTCTATGCCCCCCCATTTAAATTCTACTCTGCGACAGGACTTGAATAATTTAAATTTGTGACTAATGATTCTATTTTTATATTATCTCCCCTGGAACACTTCCACGCACTAATCAGCAGACAATATGCCCACTCTTAAGATTAATTTGCACACGTAGAAAAAGTTTAGATGACTTTCCATCACCCTTTCGTAGAATTACTTAGACTATCTTTTTTAAGGTTTATTTTACTTTTATTTGTGTGTACACATCTGTGTGTGTGTGTGTGTGTGTGTGTGTGAGAGAGAGAGAGAGAGAGAGAGAGAGAGAGAGAGAGAGAGGCATGCAGTGCCCACAGAGCTGGAAGAGGGGGCATCAGATGCCCTGGAACTGTAGTTACAGAGAGCTGTGAGCCACTATCTGTCCCAGCGTGAGTTCTCTGCAAGGGCAGCCAGTGCTCTTCACTGCTGAAACACAGGACAGATCCTCTCGCTGAACCTGGAGTTCCCCAGGGCAGCTAGACTGACTGCCCAAGTAGCTCCAAGGATTCCATCTCTGCCTCCCCAGTACTGGGCTTGCCCTCCCATCCACACTCAGCTTCCACTCCGGTGGTGGAGATCCCTAACTCGGTGGAGATCCCTAACTCAGGTCCTTCCTCTGCAGCGAGCACTTTACCCACCGAACCATCACCCCAGCCGCAAGACCCAGAGTAAGTCATCCTCCTTTTAAGTAAAGGAAGAAGTGGATGGGGCTGGGCGGGAATCAAAGAAGCACATGATTGGGAAGCCCCTGGTCCTTCTGTGAGGCTCATCTGACAAAGCTCCTCCCTCTTCTGCCTCCTCCAGTAGGTGGAAGCAATTCTTTTGGTCCTTTACATATGTACAAGTGATTCAAGCCCAGTCAGAAATCACAAAATTCCTTTTGTTAAAGGAGTAAGAGGGAAACCTCTAACTGCTTTTCAAACCCAGAGGATCTGACTGCAGATCTACCCGGTTCAAATCCATGAGCAGCCACCAGCCAGGTTGCCCCATGAGCACTTGAAATGCAGCTAGTCAATACAGTAGTTCCAGTGACCCCTAAAGAGTAGAACAGATTTTTGTTGAGGAAAGTTTTAAAGAAATCTAATTTCCCCCTAGAGACAACTGAATGCCTAGTGAGTCCATTAAATAAGAATCCGCGGCTGCAGAGGAGTTGGGAGGGAGGGAATAGGAATGAGTTCATGAAAGTTAATTAATACAACTGGACATTAAAGGTATCCCTGCCACAAACTCCAAACACAAAAAAGCTGGGGTTGGGATGTAAAGGGAGGATGTGAGAGGGTGGGGTGAGGGTCTGTTGCAGGGTTGGTGAAACAGGGGGAAGTAGCTACAGGGTTGCCGTGAGCTTCATGTCTGACCCCTTCCTCCCTGTGAGTGCAGAGGGCCACACAGACACCAGGGCAGGGAGGGACTCTGGATAAGCCTGGGGTGGCCGCTGTGCTGGTCACCTGCTGCTCTGTCTTTAAGGGAAAGGACAGATGGGGAGGGGGAGAGAAGAGAGGAAGGAAGAGAAGAAGAGAGAGAGATGGGGAGGGAAGGAGAGAGGAGAGGAAGAGAAAAGAGGAGGGAGAGAGATGAAGGGAAAGGGACTGGAGGAGGGAGAAAAGGAAGGGGAGGGCTGCTGAGAAACAGCCCTCACTTTTACTTCCCTGGTTTTTCAGTGAGACTTTAATAAAAATGTCACAGTGTGCAATGAGAGACTTCCAGGGAAGAATGGAATGGGCCATGAGGGGAAACAGTGTTGGTGGGAGACTCGTGCTTTTGAACAAATGACTAGAGAAACTTCAAATACAGAACCAGAACTTTCCAAGGAAGTAACAAGTACCAAGTACCCTGAGGAGGGCTGATGGTGTGACCACACCCTGGGACTGTCACCTGCCTTTATGATAGAAAATTAGGAGTGGGAGCCAGCTCAGTGGCTTCTGGGAGGTCCTGTCACCTCTGGACCCCAGATCTGTAAGTGCTGTGTTAACTGGGCTCCATGGATCCTTTAGCCATTTCTCCTCTGTGTCTGACTGAAGCACACTTAACACTTGGCTCTGAAAGGAATCTGGACAAACATTTAAAAACAGTGTCTCGGTGTTGATTTAAAATTTGATTTCGTTTTCATCCAAAGGGAAAGATGAATGGTTTTGTGCCCCATTGTCTATGTGTTTATGCTTTGAATTATCTTTATTTTCCATCTTATAATACCACACTGTTATAGAAGCACTAAATGACGTGAGATGTTCTTCTGTATATGTGCTGCTTTTATTGGCTGATGAATAAAGCTCTTTTGGCCAATGGCTTAGCAGAGTAAATCCAGGCAGGAAATCTGAACAGAGATATGTAGGAAGAGTAGGCGGAATCAAGGAGACTCCATGTAACTGCCGAAGGAGAAAGATGCCAGACCATTACCAGTAAACCACAGCCTTGTGGCAATACATAGATTAATAGAAATAGATTAATTTAAGATGAAAGAACTAGCTAAGAATACACCTGAGTCATTGGCCAGACAATTTTGTAATTAATATTGTTTCTGTGTGATTAATTGGGTCTGGGCAGCCGGGAAATGGAAGCTCAGTCTCCGTCTACGCTAAATTTGCCTCAATTTCCCTCTGGTGATCAGTGTCCAAGAGGACAAAACCAAAATGGTTTGGTGACGTCTAAAATGAAAACCAAGAAACAAACAAACAGAGGCTGGGAAGATGAGTCAGTGACATGCTTGTCTGGCAAGTTTGAGGACTTGAATTTGGTCTCCCAACCTTGCATTCAAACAGGCGGGCAGAAGATAGACACACACTAAGCACCTGCAATTGTATTATCCTATGAATCCTTGGCTTATGGTAGAAAGAAACATCACTGGGTCCCTCAAGACTGGAGTCCCAGACTTTCACCCAGGATTCTGTTACCCCAACCTGCCTGTCTCTGACACAGGTATCCCCAGGCCCTGATGGGAGGGGTTTTACTACCCAACAGTCTTACAACAGCTTTACAACCCTTCGCCTGTCCCAGACTCAGAGAATTATCCATTCATCTGGCCTTAGCTATACATTCCAACTGCACAGGAAATGTAAAAGTATACACAGTAAGTCTAAAATCCCCAGAGTGACAGCATTTGTTGACATTAAAGCCAACACTTTCACAGAGATTTGATGACCTTCATGTTATGGTCACATGACCATGTTGGCAAACAGGCAAGAAGCACTTTGAGCAGACATGTGATCCAGACGACCAAAGTTCAGTCGCAGTAGACCTGGGGTGCAGTCTCCCTGAGTCCACTGGTTGGCAGCTCTCCATGCTCAGAATGGCCTGTCCATCATTTGCCAGCTCAGCAATAGCCCAACATGGCTGGGGTGGGAAATGGACCCTGTCCCTCCACTGTCACAAGCTCCCCAGGAATTTATGGACATGTTAAAGTTGGTAGACTGGGGCACAGTGTTTCTTTCCATGGTCTAATGGGACTACAGAAAAGAGTCACAAACTTCTCTTACTCTCATCTGCATATCTGTAATGATCGGTCCTGTTCCTTTAAGAGACAAGCCCTGGCCGGGTGATGGTGGCGCACGCCTTTAATCCCAGCACTCAGGAGGCAGAGGCAGGCGGATCTCTGTAAGTTCGAGACCAGCCTGGTCTACAAGAGCTAGTTCCAGGACAGGCTCCAAAGCTACAGAGAAACCCTGTCTCGAAAAACCAAAAGAGAGAGAGAGAAAGAGAGAGAGAGAGAGAGAGAGAGAGAGAGAGAGAGAGAGAGAGAGAAGCCCTGCCCACTTCCCCCTTCTGCCTAGGCAACCAGATCTTCCTTCTGCCTCCAGCCTGTGCTCTCTCTGCCTTGTCTGTCTTCAGAAGTGACTGCTGCCGTGGCTCCTCTCCTCTATCTCTCTCTGTTTCTCCTCTCTCTCTCTCTCTCTCTCTCTCCTTCCCTTACCTCCCATTACCCACTGTATAAACTGTACCCAAACCCTCTCTCTGGATGGTGTGCCTACCTATCTCCCACCGATGCAGCTCCTCGTGGGACTGGCTGCCCCTCATGGCTCCCTGCTGCCCATTGGGGAACTGTGCCGTTTTATCTAAACCATTACAATGTCTCTTTTGCTTCCCCCTGTGGTCGAATCTGGATAATTCACATCATGTTCTGAGACAGATGACTGAGGCGACAGTGTTGGGGCTCTGAGTCTCAGCCTCAACTGGGCACAGGAAGAAGCCAACTGAAGAATTGCTTTGTGAGCACAACCCAAATACCTAGACCAAATAATTAGAAGGAAAAAAATGTTTATTGTGTTAAGCCATCAAATTTGGGAAATTAGAGCATCAATGGATAAATTACATTCAACTGGGGATAAAATACTTTTGAAAACAAGCAAGGCCATTTGATGGGAGGAGCTACTTTCACTGAGCTGAAGTCTCAGCAAGTATGCTCCAGAAGCAGCCTTTTTGATAGACCTGTACAAGATGATGAAGCAGCGGTGATACAGGTCATGCTGGGGGCTCACCCCGGCTCTATGACCAGTGAGTTCTCTGCAGAGATTCCTGCATGGACCCAGGGGAAACTAACAGCCCTGATCAATGTACCTGGCTTCCAGTTTGTTCAAGTTCTTCTGGGTTGGCTCTGTGGCTCCATTCTCGGTACTTTAACCCAGAGTCCTGATTAATTCTGCTTACATCTTAGTAACACCCGTGGTGGTGAGTCCTGCGTCTGATGAGCCGAGATGAGCAAGGATTGTGGGCTTTGGGTTTGTCGCCCTGGTAACCCCTTCTTGAATTGGGTGATTGGAGAGATTACCTCACGTCTCAGAGACGTAAGTCACTTTTCTCGCTGCTGTGATGAAATATACAACAAAACCAATTTCAGGAAGGGAGGGTTGATTTTGGCTCGTGGTTTGATGGCAGAGTCCATCACGGTGAGCATGCTGGTCCACCGTGGTGAGTCAACTTGGCACAAGCTAGAGTCATCTGAGAGGAGGGAACCTCAATGAAGAAGATGCCTCCCTAAGACTGGGCTGTAGGCAAGCCTGCAGAGCATTTTCCTAATTAGTGATTGGTGGGAGAGGCACCTGTGGGCTGGTGGCCCTCAGTTCTGTAAGAAAGCAGGCTGAGCAAGCCATGAGAAACAAGCCAGGAAGCAGCGTTGCTCCACGGCCTCTGCAACAGCTCTGCCTCCAGTTCCTGCCCTGTTTGAGTCCCTGCCCTGACTTCCTTCAGTGGTGAACGGTGATGTAGAAACACACGCCGCATAAACCCATTGAGTTCTTCATAGCAATAGAAATACTTGTTGACTGGGTTTCTGTCCCGCCCAGTCCCCCAGCCGTTTAGTCCCAAAAGAAATCACACAGAGGTCTACATTAATCACAAACTGATTGGCCCATTAGCTCAGGCTTCTTATTAACTCTTATAACTTATATTAGCCCATTATTCTTGTCTAAGTTAGCCACATGGCTCAGTACCTTTTTCAGTGAGGCAGTCACATCTTGCTTCTTCTGTGTCTGGGCAGGACTGCAGAGGAATGGGCTTTACCTCTTCCCAGAATTCTCCTGTTCTCATTGTCCTGCCTCTACTTCCTGTCTTGTTGTCCCACCTATATTTCCTGGCCAATCAGTGTTTATTTAAAACATAATTGACAGAATGCAGAATTGTCCCAAACCAAATACTAACTAAGACAAGTTGGTCCTAGGACTGTGGGATACTGTGGGTATTGCTGTTATGACCTGACCATGTTATCTTGGGGAGGATATGAAGGGACTTTGAGACTTTGGGGTATGCTGTTCTGTAGGAGCTCGGAAGGTAAGAATGTTGGGGGTAATGCAAAAGATGGAGGCCTGGCTTGCAGTCAGTATGGAACACACCCAGACACCAAATTCTCAGCACAAAGGAGATTTGTTACCCCGGAGGGGTAAGCAGGGATGGAGTGGGTGGAAATAGCTATGGATCAGACAAAGGTAGACAAGCAGCAGGTGTTTTTGCAGGAGTGGGTTTGTTTGATTTTTTTTTTTTTTTTTTTTTTGAGACAGGGTTTCTCTTGTGTTGCCCTGGCTGGCCTGGAACTCTCTCTGTAGACCAGGATGGTCTTGAACTCACAGAGATCCACCTGCTTCTGCCTCCCAAGTGCTTGGACTAAAGGTGTGCACCACCACTGCCCAGTTTTGGAGTGGGTTTTTAAGGAGAAAAAAGGGCAGTCTGTGCTGGGACGAGTTGGTTAAGTCCTGATTGGACAGGTGAGCCAGTGTAGCCAAACAATGAATTGTGATTGCTGGACCTTGGTGTTTTGTCTCAGGAATGAGTCACTGGCAAAATAAGGGAATGGACCTTGGGGGCTACCATTAGGAATGTAATCTAATAGTTAGCTAGGGAGAGGTAAGGGGAAAAGGCAAACCCTGTCTGCACCGCTTGGTCCTCCTAGCAAGCCTTTCAGAGATGAACGCTGATGCATTAACTCAGTCTCGGACCACCATCCATGAGGTGGGGCTGCCCACATTCAGGGAGGGTCTTCCCTCTTCAGTTCAACCTCTCTGAGAACACCCTCACAGAAACATCCCTACGTGTGTCTCCCAGGTGACTCCAAATCAAGCTGACATTGAAGATGAACTGCCACAATGTTTCCTAAGGGTCAGTTGGGATTAAGAATCCTTATCTGGCTGAACGGTGGTGGCACACGCTTTTAATCCCAGCACTTGGGAGTTAGAGGCAGGCGAATCTCTGTGAGTTTGAGGCCAGCCTGGTCTACAAGAGCTAGTTCCAGGACAGGCCCCAAAGCTACAGTGAAACCCCGTCTCGAAAAACCAGGAAAAAAAATGCAAAGAATCCTTAGCTGGGCTTTGCAGGTGCTGTGGAACAGACTGTAGACAACTTCTGTGCACCTTAACCACCAAGTCATTCCTTCTGCGGTCAAGAGAACCCCTTTCACCCCATCTACCCACAGTATCCCATAATCTTGGTGCTCTTTGCACCTCCAGAATCCTTGTGGTCCTTTGGGCTCCTTGCTTTCCTTCTGCCTTCCACGTCTTACTGCCCTATGCCCATAGATAAATGTGTAATTCTCTTCATCAAAGAAGTTTCTCTTTACCACAGATGGAGACCACTGCCAAAATTCACAGCTGGCCAACGTGCACAGAACAGCTTATGTGGTGTGCCCAGCCCCCACAGATCCATCTACACCCCAATGTCTGCACCCAGAGTACAGGGAGCACCATGGAAGAGAAACCAAGGAATGGTAGGAGTCAGAACACCAGGAAATCCGGTGTGAGATAGAGTCCCCTAGAAATGGCAGGGGAGCTATATCCATGCTACCAAAACAATATGGCAGCCTAAACAAGACCCAGACAATGGCAACACTGACAGATTAGCTCGCTTGGGAAAGGGAAACCTCAAGGCCCCATCCCTAGACAAAGGCAAATAAGGAATCTGAGAATTAGTCTTCCCCGGAGATAAGCCCCTTAATTGTGTATCCAATACAAAGTGGTCAGTCCTGAAATAGTGTCCATGCAAGCAACATTGCATGGATTCATCCTGCTTTCCTGCTTGTAGTCACATACGCTTGTCTCTGTGTGTGTGTGTGTGTGTGTGTGTGTGTGTGTGGTGTGTGTGAGTGTGTAACAATAATCAAAGGGGGGAAAAGGCCACAAATTTGAAAGGATAAAGGGAAGAGGGCAATAATATAATTATATTATAATTAAAAGTTTTCTAAAAGAATTCTTATCTGTTGAAGCTGTGGAGGCCAAAGAAGCTAAGTGGCATTTACTAAACACTGGAAACACTCTGCATAAATAATATTGGAGTGTAAAATCTACAAAGTTCCCCACAAATTCAATCTCATGAAAGAGACGAACGCCCACCTCACTCTCCTCCAGTTGCCCGTGTGAGCTCTGGCCTTCCAAATGGCGGGACTCTGTTGCAACCTGGCTAATTTTCTGCTGCTGGTTTGGCAGCCTTCTGTAGACAGGAAGGAAATGAGAGCAAGGTTTCATCTTTGGGTCACCAGGTCAACTGAATACTAATCAGGAAAAATGTTTATCTATTAAATGCTCCGTTGAGCCCTTTAAATATCGCCTATGTGTCATACGTTTGGATTAATGAGAGAATCAATCTTTATCGTATGCAAATTAAGGATGGAAGGAGAGTGTCCTCATGAGCCCCAGCTGTCCCTCCACACACCAGTCACTAGGTCTCATTTAACTGCCAGACTCTCTTCTACTTGGCTTCTTGTTGTGGCTTGACGCTCATTAACCCTCAGAGAGTTTGTGTTCAGACAACTGTAGCCCTGCCTGTGACCTTCAGGGACCAGCAGGCTTGGTTCCTGCACATCCTCTGTGCAGATCCAGGCAGTGGCCAGCAGGGAACCCCAGCCAGAGCTGTGAGACCATCTCTCTGAAACTGGATGTTGATTGTGCTGACCACAGTGGCTGTGTGGAATGCCTAGGAATATAAAGGCGGTAATGTTCTGGATTCTCAGGAGCCAAATTCTTAGTCCCTCTCTAGAATTCCTTGGTGCTGAGAGCCCTGAGTGAGCATGGGGCTTCTCAGCGTAGGGCTGGACCTTCGGGTGTGGGGTGGCAGAGAGGCAGACAGGGGTTTGCTGTTTGCTGAACTGTTCTGTTTCAGCCCAAGGAAATCACAAGAGCACCTAACCACACACAGAGAATCCAGCCAATGCCAGTGAGTGGCAGAAGTCTCTGGCTACCCGGGAATTTACGGACATTCTGCCTTTCTGTTGGGCAAGCTTGCAGTAGGTAGTGCAAAGCTGACGAGCCTGCCTGGGAACCTCCTGGAACGGGTTAAAACAGGAAGAGCTGGAATGGGTAACAAGAAATGACATGCTTAATTATTTGCTAAAGCCTTACTGTAGACGATCTGGCTAGATCCTCTCAGCAGTACAAAGTGTGAGGTTGTTATTACCAATATCTCCTTTGATAATGTGGAGACTGAGTTCAGAGAGGTTACATTACAGGCACAAAAAGATCTTTAATGTGGCTAGACACGGCTGGGAGTTAATCTCAGCACTCAGGAGACTAAGACCGGAGATCCATAGTTTACAGCCAGCCTGGGTGTGGGCCAGGCTGACCTAGGGAACTAAGACCTTGTCTCAGAAACCCAAAACAGACAAACAACCTTCAAACATGCCATGTTGGGTCTGGGGAGATGGCCTGTCATACAAGCACAAGAACCTGAGTTCTGATCCCAGCACCCATGTAAAAGGTGATTTGAGTCTGTAATCTCTCTACTGGGCAGCAGAGACTGGAATCCTGAGAAGTCACAGGCCAGCGGATCCAGCCAATGAGTGAGCTCTGTGAGTTCACAGGCAGCCGATTCAGCCAATGAATGAGCTCTGGGCTCAGCAAGTCCCTCAGAAAGTAAGGAGAGAAACCTGGGAAAGACCTAATATTGACCTCTAGCACGTGCCTGAGCCCACTCGCGCATACACACACACATGTAAATGAAGACTGGGCTTTCCTGGACACCCAGACCCGAATAATCACAAAAAAACTATACCAATTATAATGGTGTTTGGCCAATGGCTCAGGCATATTCCTAGCCAGTTCTTATATTTTAAATTAACACATTTCTATTAATCTGTGTATCGCCACAATACTGTGGCCTACCAGTAAGGTTCTGGAGTCTTTCTCCTTCCGTCTACATGACATCTCCTTAGCTTTCCCTTCTCTACTCCTCTATCTCTGCTTGGATTTTCCACCTTGCTTTATTCTGCCCTGCCATAGGCCAAAGCAGCTTTTTATTAACCAATGATAATAAAACATATTCACAGCATATAGAGGGGCATCCCACATTACACACAAAACACACACATGCATACATGCATAGTTATGCAAACGCACTAAATACACAAAATGTTCGTGTCTTCTAACTAATAATTCCATGATAAGGAATTTATATTGGGAAAATAAGAAATCTAAAAATAAATTTATAGACAGACATGTTTAAAAGCTATATATAATGCTGGAGGGGAGATGAATTACATTAATTTAACAAGTGAATACACTTAGTAATCCCAAAAAATCAGACTCCTGACTCTTCATGTCCGGATATGGAAATCAGCTCACTATATGATTTAAAATTTTTAAGGAGCTTCCCAGATTCCAGCTTTGTTGTCCCTGTGTACAAACACAGAAAGCAAGGTGGAAGGAACACCCTCAAATGTCTTCAGCGCTTACACTGGTTCCCCCTCTTTTTAGTTCTCTCTTTAATATACAAATACCATTATTAAAAAGTGTTGGAGACTAGGGCCCAGGCTCAAAAACATCCGAAAACTTCCTCCTCTGGGTGGATTACTAGCTCCCCCCAAACTCCTCCCCTTGGTTACCCCTTTCTAGTGTGGGAGGTCCTTCTGTCTATGTGTTGCTTTTATTGGTTAATGAATAAAGAAGCTGTTTTGGCTGGTGGCTTAGCAGAATAGAGGTAGGTGGGGAAAACTAAACTGAATGCTGTGAGAAAGAAGGTGGAGTCAGTGAGACGCCATGTAGCCCTGCTAGAGACAGATGCTAAAACTTTACCCGGTAAGCCACAGCCTCGTGGTGATACACAGTTTAATGGAGGTGGGTTAATTTAAGATATGAGTTAGCCAGAAATATGGTTAAGGTATTGACTAAACAATATTGCAGATCATATGGTTTCTGTGTGGTTATTTCAGGGCTGAGTAGCTGGGGACAAACAAGCCGTCTCCTACAACCCCTTTCCTCCCTATTGCCCTCATTCCTAAGTCTTAACCCTGGCTTTTAAACTTTTACAGAAGTTCCTCCTGCATGGAATCACCCCATCCCACAGGAAGGAAAAACAATAGTTCTCCTCCAGCCACTCCAGAACCCCAAAATGTTTAAATGGTGCCCCCTCTACCATTAGGATGCTGCCAGATAGCACATGGTATTCTCTATCCTTTATATATAAAGGGTCTGGAATAAAGGTTAGCTCAGTTCCAAAACCAGGCCATAAAAGAGGCCCAAAGCTTCAAGAAACCTGCCACCCATGGAGTTCTGGAAAGTGGACAGCCCCCATGACATCCTCAAGAGTCCAGAAGTCACAAAAATAGGCAATCTGACTTCTTATCTCCCAACTTGTAGTTTACAAAAAAAAAAAGTTTCTTCCCTAGGAACACCAGGGCCTTCCACTCCCTACTCTCAGACCCAGCATGGAGTGTTCTGTATGCTCTGATACTGAGCTACTGGGTTTGAGGAAACCAAACTCTCAGACCAATCAAGGCTGCTCTTGAGCATCTGAGGTTTAAAAAAAAAGTGATGCAAGGGTGAGGGAACTGGAGAGATGGCTCAGCAGCTAAAACATTTGTTGCTCTTGCAGAGGACCCAGGTTCAGTTCCCAGCACACACGTGGTGGCTCACAGCCATCTGTAACTCCAGTTCCAGGAATCTGTTGCCTTCTTCTGACCTCTGTGTTCACCAGGCACCCATGTGGTACACATGCATACATACAAGTAGACAAAACACTCATATACGTAAAATAAACAAATCTAAAAATACTTTTTAAATCAAGATGGCTCAATGGGCAAAGGTGCTGGCTGCCAAGCCTGGCAGCCCGAGTTTGATTTCTGGCCCCCACACAGTGGAAGAAGAGAATTGATTCTCAAAAGTTGTCTTTTGACCTCCACATGTGCACTCTGGCAGGTGCATCCATAAGCACGCACAAACAAAGATGCAATTAAAAAGTGATGAGTGACCAATTGATAAGGAATTATATGACAAAATAGAGTATTAAAATGTGGGTCAGGTCAGGAGTGCTATTGATATCAATTAAAAGTCACCAAACACAATTCTTTCCACGAAACTATTTTGCAATTTATCTTTAACAAGATCACAAAGATCTGGTGGCGACCCATCTGGGACGTCACTGCCCGCCTTGGTCACCTCTGCAGTTCTGTATACTTATTTTGCTCCTTCACAAAGCACCATTGGTGTTTGGAAAAATGGTTTTGTAAAGTTTGGTAAATTGCTAGGTAAAACCATTTTCTTGGATAATGGTGTAGTGTGCCCGACACTTTAAACATCTGAAAACTCCCCGAGTGCTTAGATCTCAGGTGGAGGAGGTCAGATAATGTCCCTGGAGATGGCTCCTATTAGTTGGTCTTTGGGTGATGTAAAATACAAGGCAAGGGTGGAGAGACAGGGCAGAAGCCGCAGAATCCTAAGCAGCCCTGCAGATTGCCAAGCCATGCATCCCTGCTGCTTCTGTCTATGCAGGGAGCGGAAACTGAGTCTGTGAGGGAAACACTCAGGGCCTGTGAGGAGAATGTGAGGAGGCTCAAATTTCACTTCTCAAACAACCCCTGGCTCAGAAAGCATTTTGAAGCTCTGATTTTAGCATTTTTGATTTGGGCACATTTAAATGTTAATGGCCGTCTTTTGTAAGTCACTAAACTCATTTGGAAACAGTCATAGGCTGCTTTGAATATGGTTTTTCTTAATTAGTCTGGAATGTGCTTCCTCTTTTATGTATTTTTAAAAAAAATACTTCTAGAGTAAATATTAATGATTTTATTAATAATTGTGCTGCTATTTGCAGTGTGTGAGGGACTGTGCTGAGTCACTGGCGTGTGTTAGGCAGCTCTTGCTGACCCTGGAACTGAGCCTCAAAGAATCTGAACACAGAGGCCAGCCGCACAGGTGCACTGTGGGTAGCCCATTCCCTTAAACCTTCTAGTGGATATCACCTGTGTCACAGACCATACTGTTACACTGGGTACCACTCTGTGTGTCTGTCTGTCTGCCTGTCTGTTTTTCTGTCCATCTCTCTGTATGTATGTCTTATGTGTCTGTGTCTCTGTACATCTGTCTGTCCATCTCTGTCTTTGTATGTGTCTATGTGTATGTCTGTGTATATATGTGTGTGTGTGTGTCTGTGTTGTGTGTAACTACCACATTTTAATACATTCAGCATAGACAATCTACACTTATTACAGCACCGGCACATGGGAGACTATTTGATGCTGTCTTTCGAAAAGGTGAGTTCCCCAAGGCTCCTGTTTGTGGCTCCTGCATCCTCATATAAACCAATAACTTATATTTATCCATTTTTCTTAGCTTCAGTATTACTTTTAGCATGTTTCTCTGCATTCTGAAAGTGTCTCAAGGTTGTTGTCCACAGTACTCCTCAAAGTGACCTGGACCTTTCTTTGTATGTAGCTGGGCCTATTCTATTTCAGGAGAAGCTGGCTTTGTTCTAGGGCTGGTGACTTTCCAGTAGCATGTCCTTGTCATCTCTTCTTTCCTGAGCCAGTCTTTACCTTGTTCCTACTTTATGACTCTACACTTTGGGTCCCTGGAGACTTACACTCAACAATCTCATAATGCCAAATGAAGCTGGGTGGTGGAGGTGCACGCCTTTAATCCCAGCACTTGGAAGGCAGAGGCAGGGGAATCTCTGTGAGTTTGAGGCCAGCCTAGCCTACAGAGTGAGTTTCAGGACAGCCAGGGCTACTCAAAGAAGCCCTGTCTCAAAAAACAAACAAACAAAAATCCCAAACAAATCAAACAAAACAAAAAGCCAAAATATGGGCCTTCCATACCCAAGAGTATTTGAGCATTGCAAACTAGATTTGATTTTTTTATGTATGTGAGTGTTTTGCCTGCATATATGTCTGCACCACTTGAGTGTGGGGGCTGCAGAAGTCAGCAGAGTGCTCCAGATCCCTTGAAACTGGAGTGCAGTTAGTTATGAGACACCATGTGGTTATGGAAACTGAACCCGAGTCCTCTGCAAGAGCAGCCAGTGCTCCTAACCACTGAGCCATCTCTGCAGTCCTGACAAACAGGAATTCTGCTGAATAAATTAATGTACTAGACCTACACACAAAGCAAGAGCCCAAACTTCCTGAGGAGTTTAGGTTCCTTTTGCTAAACACATTTGGTTGCCTCATTTTCTTATTTTATGATTTTATGGGTTTCTGTTTTTCTCATTTTGTCCTGTTAGGCTAGCCAGAATATATTCTATACTATTGTTTATATTTTTCTTTTTTCCCCAAAGGACCAGCTTTTAAAGGCACTTATCAGTAGTTTTACCAAGGGTCTGCTGTCTAATTAATTAACTTCTGCTTTTTATCACCATTGGTGTCTTCTCTCCATTTGATGTTGTTTATTGAACTTACTGAATGGAATTGGGAACCCATTCACTTTTGTTCTGTTTATTAATAACATAATGTAGGGATGCTGATTTCCCATTTGTTTTTTTAAAAAGCTTTGGGGCCTGCTGCGGGGAAATGCTACTGTACACTGTAAAGATTTGTCACTCAGGGGCTGGAGAGATAGCTCAGTGGTTAAGAGCACTGCCTGCTCTTCCAAAGGTCCTGAGTTCAATTCCCAGCAACCACATGGTGGCTCACAGCCATCTGTAATGAGATCTGGTGCCCTCTTCTGGCCTGCAGGCATACATACAGATAGAATACTGAGAATACTGTATACATAATAAATAAATAAATCTTTTAAAATAAAATAAAAAAAAAAGATTTGTCACTCATACCGGTTTAATACAATGCTGATTGGCCAGTAGCCAGGCAGGAAGTGTAGGCGGGGCAGCAAGACTAAGAGAATTCTGGGAAGAGGAAAGGCTCAGTCTCAGTCACCAGGCAGACGCAGAGGAAGCAAGATGAAAATGTCTCACTGAGAAAAGGTACCAAACCATGTAACGAAACAAAGACAAGAATTACGGGTTAATTTAAGTTGTAAGAGCTAGTTAATAATAAGCCTAAGCTAATAGGCCAAACAGTTTATAATTAGTATAAGCCTCTGTGTGTTTCCCCGGGATTGAACAGCTGAGGGACCAGGAAGGACAGAAACTCCATCTACAGGGGACCATTCCACAAAATACTGTTATACAACCATTTCACTGTTCTAACTGAAATTTGGATTTTTCGCTTTGACCCAAGAGTTAGTTATACAGTACTTATTTGTTTATTTGGTTATTTTTGAGACAGGCTCTCACTATGTCACCCTGGCTGTCCTAGAACTCACTATGTAGACCTGCCTGACTTCGAACTCACCAGGATCCACCTGCCTCTGCCTCCTGAGTATTGGGATTGTGTCTCACCAGGCTCTGATAGTCATGTAGTATTTTAAAATTTCTCTGTGTTATAATGAGTTATAAGCTAGCCAGGGCTACATAGTGAGATTCTCTTTTAAAAAAATCAGTTCCTTTGTGTTAGGGTATTTTATCATTACTTTAGTATTGTATGTGAACTGTCAGACATGGATGCTGGAAATGGAACTTATTTTCTCTGTGAGAGCTTCTAACTGCTGAGCCATCTCTCCAGTCCCTTGGATACCGATTTTAAACACTGCCTCCATTATTAATCTTGTTCCATCATAATTAGTAGATTATCTAAACTCTCAAATATGGGGAGATGGTTATTAAAATTTTCTGATTTCACATACGATTTCACTTTTAGGTCAATGTTGTGAAATGTTCTTTTCATCTGCACTTGGGTGATGTATCATGTACCTGTCCTTTTAAATGCAGCCTTTTTATAGTTGTTCCAGATTAATTCTTGCTGACCACGTGAGTCTGCCTGAAAGTTTGCATAATTAAACAGCAGTGTGAAGCTATCAACACTTCTTGGAACAATCTTTCCCTTCAACCCTACTTCTGTTTCTGCTGAATGGGTTCTACTTACCTAGGGTACCAATGCTATGTGGCCAGGCTAGCCTGATATTTGACTAGATAGCCCAGGCTGGCTTTGAACTCTTAACAATAATTATGCTTCAGCCTCCTGAGTGATGGGATTACAGCATGTACCACTGCATCCAGAAACTCAACTGTCTTTAATGACATTTTGTTGTGTTTCTTGAAGATGCAAAGCCATTTGATTGACTTATCAACACTGATAAGTGTTATCTTAGACATGGGAATCCACCCACAGCCTGTGCTTTTCATGCCTCCTTTGAACCATGCCCAATCCAAAAATTCCTTTTGAATATCACATAGTATGCTGCTGCTTTGTACGTTTCTGTTTTTGAGACAAAGTCTCCTGTGGCCCAAGCTGGCCTGGAAGTCACCATATCAACAGTGATAACCTTGGCCTTCTGGTCCTGCCGCCTTCACCGCTTGAACAAAAGAACAAAGCTGAAGAACACTGCAGACCCACGCTGTCACCTGCGGTAACTACAGCAGATTGGTCCTGTGATAAGAAAGGACACTCAGACCAATGGGACAGAGATAAGAAGCCACAAATAAACCCTCACAGTTCACCCTGATTCTAGGAAAACATGCCGAGATGGCTCTGAGAGCAAAGGTCATTCTCTACGAGTGACTCTGGGACAATGGGAGGAATAACCACAAATGGTTATCAGCTCACAGGAGGTGAAGCTGCGGTTCTGCACGAGCAAAAGACATCAAAATTGATCATGGATCAAATGAGTATTTCACGGTATAAAACTAGTGCAAGAAAAGTAAGGTGAATCTTCACGGGCTTGAGCTAGCCCGTGGCTTCTTAGCTGCAGCATTAAAAACCCAACCAATGAAAGCATAGTTAGAAGTCATCAAACTTATAAACTGTTTTTCAAAGAAGACCAGTAACAAAATAAAAACAAGAGCCAGACTTGGTGGCCCATGCCTCTGGTCCCAGTACTTGGGAGGCAGAGTTCGAGGCCAGCCTGGTCTACATAGTTAGTTCCAGGATAGCATGTGTTACATAGTGAGACCCTGACTCATACATAAAAATAAATAATAAACATAAAAAATAAATATATATTTAAAAGACCATAAAATAAGATAAAATATTTAAATATCACTTGTTGTATGTAGAATACCATGTAAAGTAATTCTTTTTTTTGAGATAAATGTATCTTTTTTGTTTACATTGTTTTGTTTTATTTTTTCCATTCAAAAACATAATTAAAGAAATAAAATTTTTACCTTTCTTCCCCTTCTCCCAGTCCCCTCTCGCTACCCCCCAACCCCTCCTCCCTCCCCCTTCTTCCTTGAAAGAGGGCATGGTGCCCTGCCCTGTTGGAAGTCGAAGGCCCACCCCCCTCCCTCCCGGCCTAGGAAGGAGTACATCCAAAAAGACTCGGTTCCCAAAAAGATAATATATGCAGAAGAGATAGGTCCTGGTGTCATTGTTGATGGGTTCTCC
>PVIU01021841.1:0-30611 GCA_004026605.1 Ondatra zibethicus
TACCCAAGAGAAGTCCAATCATACTACAAAAGCATTTGTGCAACTATGTTCATAGCAGCATTGTTTGTAATAGCCAGAACCTGGAAACAACCTAGGTGCCCCTCAATGGAAGAATGGATCAAGAAAGTGTGGATTATATACTCATTAGAATACTACTCAGCGGTAAAAAACAAGGACATCTGGACCTATTATTTTTAACATATGATACTGTAGCCTAATAATTTAATACCACTTTCCCATTAGCAAATTTATGCATTATCTATTATTAAAAATGCATCTTTAATACTATTTAAGAAACATAAAAATGGCCTTAAAACAATCAAGGCTCACAGGACTCCAAAAACAAGTAAAAATTTAAGTCGAATATAAAACAACACACATTATGAACTGTAACCAAAGTCTTGATTTCAATTTAAATAGCAAGACTGAGGGTTTTTGTAATAAAGTTATTTTATTCTAAAATAAATAACATTTCCTAATATTCATGATTAAATGATTCTACCATATCTCTCCAAGTTTACCTGATAGCTTTTTGTCTACTTTCGGGGTGGGGGTACACTGACCATATTAGTTCATAAAGGAAGTTAATGAATTAATAAGTTAAGTTAAACTTATCACTTGAAGTTTATTTTGCAGCACTTTTCTTCAAGTATCATGCAATTTACTGATTGGGACTGTTTACAAATGTAATGTTTGGCTTTTGAGACAATTAAAAACCTTTAAGTACTAAAAATTTACATCATGGTTTGTTGAACTTAAGAAGTGTCATGATGGTGAAACTAAAGAAAAATTTAAAGCAGAAATGTGATGGCTTCTGAGAAAGCCAGCCACTCTGTCCTTGTGTCAGAAGAGGAGAAGGAAGAGAAAAGGGAAATTGTGAGATAAAAGAATGAAGGCAAGACAGGCAAGAAAGTTCTTCTCCCCCACACTGGCTTCTCAGTTCCGTAACAATGACTATCTTCTTTTGTTTCACTCAGGAAGAACAGACATGAAACTACCACAAACAATTGACAAAGGCATAATATGTTTTGGAATCTAAAGACAAGACCATGGTAATACCAGATGTATATTGGAAAAAAAGTTCTTATCTTATTCCATTGCAATCAAGGACAGAAGGAGAAAGACAGGGTCATGACAATACCTGTGTCCCACAAAAGAGTTGGTGGTAATGGTTGCCAGGTATTGTGGTCCATTAGTGCTGCTATGGCAAAATAGCATAGTCTGATCAGCCTACAGACAACAAAAAATTGGGCTTCGCAGTTTTAATTCCTGGAAAGTATCAGACATCAAGCACTGAAAGAGTCATTGCATAGTCAGAGATTTTTTTTTTTCTGATTCGTAGACAGCTACTCTATTTTGTGCCCTCATGTGATGAAGGTTTCAAAGCAGTCTCTCCAGAGTCTCTTTAATAAAGGATCAGACATATTTATGGTAGACTCCATTCTTCTATATTATTATTCCATTTTATATTTTATTTTCTCTGTTAAGAGAGCACTTGCTGCAGAGTACCGGCAGAGTGTACCAGCAGTGTACCGGCAGAGTTCCTCATGTGGGTAGCAGGGTTTCAAACTGTATGATCAGTCTTGGTGGCACATGCAGTAAGTCATATCACTGGTCAAAGAGCATCTACTCTTATGACTTATATACCTTCCAAAGACCCTCTTCATCTAACAATTTGGATAATCGGGCTTTATCACAAGCCTGTTGGGAAGACACACACATTCAAATGCTATCATCAATAACAGAGCATGGAAGGTTGTCATATTTGCCCAAATAGTGAAGAAAAAATATTGTAGAGGTGTGTGCTTAGTATATGCTGTGAAAGAACCATATTCTTATACAATACTGCTAAGTTCAGTTATTCTAGGAAGAATACCTAAAAATTAGCTGCCATGGTCTATATAGGAGATGCCAGAGGCAGCCTTGTAATATTAGGGAAGGACATAAAATGCAGGCAGACATGGGGGTAAAACAGCATTGAATGTTCAATATGTTTACTAGTTTAGGGAAAGAGACTTAGTCATTTATTATTGGTATTCATAGGGGACACTGGGTCATAATAGAATAAGAAACAAATTAAGAGAACAAATCAAAGACAGAAGAATTAAGTTAATTAGCCATGTTAATTGAAATGAATGCTTGCATAGTATAAACAAGTAAGCAGCAAAGAAGAGCAGAAAGATTCATTGTTTGTACTTTAAAAATTCCCTAAGGCAATTATTGTTTTCATTGAGCAGTGATTTAAAAATGAAAGCAGAGATCAATATTTTATGGATTCATTTTTCTAAATATATGTATAAGTAAGAAACATGATTAGTTACCAGGAGCAGAAATGGTGGCAGGAAGCAAATAGACGGACATACAGGTGCTATGTTCAGATGTCAATAAATAGAGGGTAGCCCTAGCATTAGTTTGGCTATTCAGTGACCTATGCATATGAGGCTCTTTCATTCTGGTTTAATAAACTATGTAGGCTTTTTCTTCATACTTATTTCTCTATTCTTGCAGCAAATGGCCATATCTCCAGGCTCATTTGCAAATTATTTGAATGCCCAGCAGGGCATATAATAACATTTAGCTTTCTGGTTCAATAAAAATAAAAAGAATGGTCATACAGTAAGTATTTCATTTCTGATTCATGAAAATTTGGTCATAGTGTAGTATTTACTTTGATGCAAAACATCGAAGTTTAAAACATAGTTTTATTTACTGTATGCTGGAAAAGACAAAGTTGAAAGCACCACACTTTTCAATTATAAATTCTTTTTTGGATGGGACCTCTAAGAGACAGCAACCCTTTCTTGAAACTGTGAGAATTATTTTAATTAAAGATAGGGATCCCATCCAAAAAAATTTATAATTGATTTTATACCCTCCATGGGAATGGGTTTACTATAAAGTCAAAATTCTTTTAAATTAGTGAACTGAGTTTTTGACATTCACTTAATAGGATTTAATTCATTCATCAACACATGAGGAATTAGATGGCTTTTGGTTGAAGTTTTCTCATTGTATTCGCGATGGTTATTCTTGTCCCCATCTTCATTAATATTGCTGTAAATACCTGTATTTCTCATTCTACCCATCATCATGCTTTGATGTGTGCAATGCATAGAGCAGCAACCTGAGTGAGTGCAGTCTTCTTGATGCTCTGTTGCTCTTTGTCCTGGGATGAGAAGGACTCTATCAGTGTTTTACCTACCGTATGTCTAAGTGTTGGTTCCTTACTCCAGAGCCTTCAGCACTAGAAACTAAGCCACAAAATTACACTGTGTGGCAAATAGCCTCTAGAAAACTACACATCTCTGTTCCACTTTTTCATCTTCTAATACTGACTCTTTGTTTCTCTCGGAATATTCTTAAATTTCTTGGGAGAGCTGAAGGTTCCAAAACCTTCACAAGCTTAGCTTATAGTTTTTAGAGGCAGGTTAGACCTGGCTACATATACACATAGCACAGTTATATCAAAGGAAAGAAAAGTTCTTACGCTACAGAAATTTATACAAATCATATTTAAATTGTTTGGACTGCCACTGTGATTTCTACCTCCTAGTTTATTGAAATGTCATCAAATGAATTTCTGTGATTATTGTCATTAGCCTCAAATTTACTCTATTCATAAAATTTTACATTTCAGGCTAAGAAGTTAGTTCTATCTATCTATATAGCTTTAATCAGAAAATTGAAATGGGCTTTACTCCTCAAAAGATCCTATAACTACCATTTAAACAATTCTATCGCACATAGATAAGATACAGGCATATAAGTTGAATGAAAACAGACTTTGTGGAAAGTGTGTCATGATTGTAGATAATTGGCTCAATTCCAATTACATAGTTTTTGTTTTAGAAGACAGTTTTTATTATTTTTAATTTTGTAAACGTGTGAGTCTCTGTGTACATGAGTGCAGGTTTCTAAGGAGGTTAGAGATGTTGATTGGCTGGATTTAGTGTTACAGGTGGTTATGAGCTACCTGACATGTGTTTGGGAATGCAATTTGGTTCTCCTGTAAGAGCAGTATGTGCTCTTAACCAAGGTCATCTCTTCATTTCCCCCAAACATAAAATTAATTAATTTATTTAAAAATTCAAAGTTTGACTAAAATTTTCTTAGCACAGTTTCAACAATTAATTGTCATTCAGTTACAGTCTTGGCAATATCATAGACAGTTCTAATTTTATTTTTGATTGGGAATTGACTTATTTGTATTGGCATACATTCATTGTAGTTTGTACTGGGATTTGTAAATATTAATCTCTGTCAATTTATCTCATGTATTCACTATATTCACCCTCTGAACTCTTCCCTTTATTCTTTGTAACAATTTTCCTTTTATTCCTCTCTCTTTTTTATAATATTTCATTCTTTTTTAATTATTTTTTTAATTTATTTTCACAGTTTTCCCTCCCTTCTAACCTCCTGTTACTTCTCCCTACCTCCCGTGTATCCCCTCCATCTTTTCCATCTCCCTCAGAATCGGGCAGGACTCTGACGGGTAAGAAATACTTTTAAAGGTGTTTAATATTATCAATAAGAAAAATATTAAAACTACTTTAAGATTTTATCTTGCCCAGTAAGAACTGCCAACATCAAGGAAACAACTGATGACAAATGTGCACAGGGAAATGGGAATTCTCATATATTGTTAGTAGAATTGCAAAGTGGTCCAAAATATGGAAATAATGGTCAAGACTTGTCAAAAATTTAAACTTTAATCTGACTGTATAATCCAATTATACTCATCCATGTTACATACCCAAAGGACTTAATAGCCTGCAACAGAGATACTTACTCAGCCATTTCGTTCCTTGGAGTTTCAAACATATGTATAATTTATCCTGAGCAGCAAACCCATAGATGTTTTGATGGGCTGTAGAATTTATATTCTAACAGTAAAGAGATTAATATGGTTGTTTGCTTGACAAATGTTTTCTTAACTAAACTGACACCTACTGAAGTGAATCACATTCAGTTTATGAAGAATTTTTAAAAAGTATTTTTTACTAAGAATCTTAAACCCAATGGGAATTTTTGCAGTTAATGAGACATTTTTTCTTATATAAGCAATTTCTGACTTTAAAACATATAACACATTTATTATTTTCTTCTTTTACAAAGTAGAGAGGGATGGCCACCTTGTGCAAAGATTTTCTAAATGTATTTTATTTAACTAAGTAAATAGTGAGAACCACGTGAATATTCTATTTCCATTTTTAAGTTTAACATTCCATAACAAGAAAATATATTTTAGTGGGAAAAAGGCTGTTATTCTTGTGGTATTGCAATATTTCTGAAAGATAAGAAGGAGAAAGATACAGTTGCAAAATCAGCAAATTTAGAACACTGTACAAAATTAAATGTGCCTCTCATAAATAACTACAGGAATGACAGTATTAATTTTATATTTATGCTATGCATTTCCCCTCATCATGATAACATTTTACCTATTAATATAAAAAATATGGATTCAGGTACGATTGGGAGTGACGTTTATCCTTTCTCCTGATTGATTCTTCGTTGGTTTCAAGTATCCTTGTTGTGTGTTAGCTTCATTCTGGGCTTTCCAGAGGTCATGATACATGGAGAAAGAACTTAGTTCCTCATCTAAACTATGTAATATTTCTGTCAAGGCCAGTAATGGGCTGGGGCCAAGGTCTGCAGAAATTGTCACTTGGCTACTGGGATCTTCATCAGTAAGGCATAGTGATCATCAGGCACATGTGTGTTTACTCTGTGACACACTCGAGGTATCCTGTGTTCTCCGGCTGTTTCATCCCAGTGCATGACACTTTCCTGCTGACACCATGGTAATTTATCCCCAAAACTGTATGTACGATGCTCTATATCTTAATCAACTTGCTAGATGTAATCCATCTGTTTATGTAATCTTCCTATTCCCAGAATTCTGTCTTCTTTGTTTTCTCAGCCCTGCTTATTGCCTTGAAACCTCACCATTTGAGACCCTTATTTATGTGGGTTTGGGTTATCTTGTATATTCTGGTCTATATTCATTTTCTTTCCTCTTTGTTGTGGAAGCTATTGGTTTAAATACTTCCTATTATTTAAGCGTCTGTTAGCATTTAATTAATTGTAACTAAAATAAACAATTTCAATGAATCTATTTAATTCTACACAAATTTTATTAAATATTGTAATATGCTGAAACTAACTTTTTATAGTAATTATATATATAGTAATTATATAATTAGAACTTCAGTGCAATAAAAATTTCCTCTCAGTTCAGATAGTGCACATAAATATTTATAGAAAAGCTTCATTGGGAATAATCTACAATTTTATTGTAAGAGCTCATTCCTTAAACTTTTGAGATGGATAAAAGATTATGAACACTTTGGGGATGTAAAGATGACTCAGTGTTTAAGAGTACTGGCCTCCCTTCCAGATGACCTGGATCAATTCCAAGCACCTGTATGGGAGCACATAACCATAGGTAACCACAGTTTCAGGTGTTGCAATGTTATCTCGTAGCCTCTGTGGGTACCATGCCAGCACCTTATTCATAGATCTACATGCAAGCAAAGCACTCATTAACACAAAAAGTTGAAAACTAATTTAAAAAATGAGTTATGAATAGTTAGTATCTAATTATGCAGTATTATATAGTAAGTGGCCTATCTTTAATACTAAAATTAAAGAATCTCTAAATACATATGACACTTCATAAATATATTCAAATTATGGGTAAAATGGTTTCTTCAAATGTAGTGTTATATAATAGGCTACCCAAGTCTTAATTATGAGTATATTCATATTACTTATATTTGGATATTAATTTTAAAGATTTGGTTGTTGTAGTTGTACTAATTTTCACAGACTTGCCATAACAAAGTACTGTTGGTTAGTTAGTTAAAATCAGTAAGTCTCTGTTATCTTTTTCTCCTGGAGGCTAAAGGTATAAAATCAGTTCGCTAACATGAACATGCTTCCCTGGAAACTCCTTCAAACAAACGTGTCCCACGCCTGGCTTAGTTAGTTTCAATTGCTCTGGTGCTCCTTGCTATTTCTTGACTTGTAGAAACAGTTTAGAACATGGGTATAATCTTGTCTCATTTTACTTTAAGGCTATCAGTAAGATGGAATTAAGACCAGTTTTACTCAACTACATGTGTTTAATCTTGTCTCATTTAACTTTAAGAATACTAGTAAGATGGAATTAAGACCAGTTTACTCAAATCAAACTCACTTAAGTGGGATACCTATCTCAAACGTATTTCCAAGCAAGCTTCACCTTGTCAAGAGTTGGAATTTCAGCATATTTACAAATCAAGCAGTATTATTAAGGGTCCCCGGTATGTGGAACCTAAAATTAACCGAGCATGTGTTCCCTTTGACCAACATCTCATCCTCTCCACCCTGCAGTCTATAAAGTTCCTACTCTGCTCACTGTCTTTACATTTTTACCTTTCATGAATGACTACTTCCTAATTATCTGATTTGACAAGTCAAACTCGCCAAGTTGTTGCACATAACTATTACACTGAAATAATAATACCTCCCCACAGAGCCACGTAGATCTCTGTGAGTTCGAGGCCAGCCTGGTCTACAAGAGCTAGTTCCAGGACAGGCTCGATAGCTGCAGCAAAACCCTGTCTCGAAAAACCAAAATAATGATGATGATGATGATGATGATGATGATGATGATGATGATGATGACTCTCTACAGAGTCACTTATTTTAACTAATGTGAAACCTTCAGTAGGCTGTTGGACTGCAAATAGTATCCCATAACTATGAAGATCTATCGTTATTGATTTACGGGATGATAATTGCAAGTGTTCAGCATTGTTCTGTGAAACAACTGTTTCATAAGGTGAAATGTCAGAAGAATATTTTCAAGTTCAGAGAAAGATGTGGTATGCACATATTTCTCTTTACTCCCTTAGTTTTTTTTTTCCTTTTTGGTTCTTCAAGTCGTTATCTCTAGATTTCCACTCATTTAACTTTGCAAACAATATTATTTTCCTGATACATGGCTTTCTGATACATCTCAGAGTCTAGCCTTACTTTTGTGATATGAATTTCTACTGTATCAGTAACAGTTGCATCTTAGAAGTATTTGCTTGTTATTCTTGTTTTCACAAATGGTAATAAATAATATATTCCCTTTATTTGTGAGTAGAATTTCTCTTTTAAATTTAGCATATTATAGATGCTGAGTCAGTAGCCTTTAAAAAAGCAATTCAAACATCCGTATTTTACCAAAGTAGAACTTTCTAAATCAGTATTGTCATGGATATTATTTGCAAGAAGAAAGATCAAATAAAATATTGAAACAGCAAACTGTCATATGAAGTCATTTTAAGTGTATTTATTGGCTAGATTACTTTTTATGCTATGGAAATTATTTGATGTCAATAGCAGTTATGTATATATTATATTGACTATTAATGAATGTAAACATATTGGACTGTATGCTGGAATAGAAACATACTGGAATTACAGGGCATATTATCTTCTAAAGAAAGAAAATTAAACTCATTCCTGAAATTGTTTTTTTAAGTAGCCCAGCCATCTTTTTTTATGAATTATTGCATATTGACAAAGAATTTTATATTCTTGTCTGATAGACATGCATGATGGAAGAAAGATACAGAATGTATAAGAAATGAGTCCACGTTTTTGCTGGTTAAAATTAAACAACGGGTATGACAGCATGTGGATGAGGCTGGCTTTGAGGGGTCAGAGAGTAAAACGATACAACTTAAGCTTTCAAGTTCACCTGGACATCTGAATATATTATAATCATAATGGAAGGAAGAATAGATACCAGTCACATCCAAAGAAGTGGCACAGGAAAAATAAATACAATTTCTAGCATATGTAGTCATGTATCTATTACTTCTGTAAAACCCATAATTTTCTAAGTAATCCAAATATACACTATCAAAACCACACTTACAAAAATCACATTTTATTTCAATAACTTATTAGGCAACAGATTCCTTGATAGAAACAGTATTCCAAGATGATTTAAATACAGTGAGCAGTTTCAAATGTGCCCGTGGTCTGTAATGTAGTGCTCCCAAACCATCTTTATTTAAATACAGTGAGCAGTTTCAAATGTGCCCGTGGTCTGTAATGTAGTGCTCCCAAACCATCTTTATTTAAATACAGTGAGCAGTTTCAAATGTGTCCGTGGTCTGTAATGTAGTGCTCCCAAACCATTTTTATTTGTCTTGTTTCAAATGTGCCCGTGGTCTGTAATGTAGCGCTCCCAAACCATCTTTATTTAAATACAGTGAGCAGTTTCAAAATGTACCCGTGGTCTGTAATGTAGCGCTCCCAAACCATCTTTATTTAAATACAGTGAGCAGTTTCAAAATGTACCCGTGGTCTGTAATGTAGCGCTCCCAAACCATCTTTGTCTTGTTTCAAAATGTGCCCATGGTCTGTAATGTAGTGCTCACAAACCATCTTTATTTGTCTTGCCATACATTGAATGCATATTAAGTACAATAATTCTGACTTCATACAAAACAATCTTTTGAAATCATGCTTTTTCACTTAAAAATACACATATGCGGGGCAGTGGTGGTGTATGACTTTAATCCCAGCACTTGGGAGGCAGAAGCAGGTGGATCGCTGTAAGTTCAAGGCCAGCCTGGTCTACAGAGCGAGTTCCAGAACAGGCTCCAAAGCTACACAGAGAAACTCTGTCTTGAAAAACCAAGAAAAAAATTCTATATATCTTTCTCCACCCTTCCCCTACCCTCACCACTAAAGTTTAGGAGAGAACACAGATGAGGGAGCAAAGTGATATTGAGGAGTGATTCAAAATGCAAAGTTGGGAATAAAACATATGTGGCTCTCTCACCCATGAACTCATCCCAACTATGGCTTACTGCACAAGGCCTTCTCAATTAATCCAGACAAAACTCAGGTACATATGAGGAGTACAAATGAAGGATGGGCATTGTCCTTGTTCCTTACTGAGGAGTTATTGTCAATCAGCAGCTCCTGGGAAAGAGAATACTATTTTCCTTGAAGGTGTGACCACTAGAGCATTTCTTCTGTCCCACTGAATAGCTCCATTTTCACATTCATAGAGCCAGCACTAATTGGACTTAACCTGTTGTCAAACAGTCAGAGAAGCACAGCAAGTTGGGAAAAAGCCACGTTGGAGGGGATTTGAGGGCAGTAGAGAGGGGAAAATGGAAGGTGGGTGGGATTGTGCTTCATTTTGTACATGTATAAAATTCTCAAGATTAAAGTAAAATAGCAAAAGCAGAGAAATAGAGAAGAAAACAAATAGGTTGATGTTGCAGTCTACTCTCTGAGATGAGGACTTTGAATTGTATCTTATACTGTGTGCTATATTTTAGAGCTGGAAACATGCAGACATGAAAGGGACAATTTACTTCTCAAAGGGAAACAGTTTTAATTTATTACAACCAACAACACAATAGTTTCTTCTTAAGTGCTATATTTTTGACCAAAGGTCAGGAAGAAGAAATAATAGAATTTGCTAACGTGAGAAAATAGCTGAAACCTCCCTACACAAACTGTTCTTCCCTAGTAAGTGAGAAAATATTCTACAGCAGACTCAGAGAGTAGACTTCCAATCCCAGCGAGCGGGACAGATGCACTTTGACTGTGCTTAAGGACAAGCATTCAAGACACTGGCATGGTGAGAGAGGGGCTTGCAAGGCCCTGCACACCCTCTAAAGCTGTTGACTGTTGATTGCAGTGGAATACTGTTTCCTTAAGGGATGTGGCCTCTTACAAGTTGTCTGGACTCCAGTGGGTGGCCCTACACTCATGTATACATGGGCAGTATTTGGACCCAGTGAGTTAGAAAGAAAAATAATAATGATAAAATGAGTATACAAAGTTGAGAAGGGTTTTGAGTAGGACTTGAAAAACTGTAGGGGAACAGCAGGAAACTAATATGAACTAATACTATCAAAGTGCATTACATATATGTATAAAATTCTCAAAGACTAGATAATTAAAATTAAATGTAAAAAAGAAACAGAAATAGAATTTCCCAAAGTTAAATTCCAAATACTTAATTTTAAGTCTTGTGTCTACGCTTATAATTTTCTTTTATTATAAGCATTATATTAATTGAAAGCTCATAGATATATTCAATTATGGAGTACATTGTGATGCTTTAACATGTGTATAATTAATATATAATAGATTGAGCTAATTTATGAAACCATAACTTATTTTTAGAATGTACTTCCTTGGTTATTACAATATTATGAGGTAGTACTGTTGACTATTGTCATCCTGCTGCACAATTAATCTATATTCTATGCAGCTTGTATGAAAATTACAGATATATTCTTAGCAAATAATCCAATTGCAGCCAAATATAAATGATATTTTACCTATTATTTTCATTTGTTTTAATTCTGAAATTTGAGGGCTACGATGTCATTTCTTATACAGGTAGACTCTCAATTGCTCTCTAAAACAATTCTTTAAATTAGTAAGTGTAACTTCATATTTTTAACGTTTATTGATCCTGGTGTAATTTCAGGATCCAATCCGGAGAAACCTGACAAGACACAGGTACATTGTTGCAGAGTAGAGGACAGCACATCCTCTGGAACTGAGAGAGGACAATGGCCAAAAGGACCCTTATGGACCCATATCCTCTTGAGAGGTAGCGTGACTAAGGTCTGATCTATAGCTTAGGCAGTTTTTGTACAATTTATAAGATCTTGAGAACAGAGAGGGTGATTTCCTACCCAGGTGACTCACGGATCTTTCAGGTTTGACTCTGAGAAGAGGGATCAAAAATGTACCCCTGTATTTGCCTGCTTGCTTGTTTGTTTCAGAAAGCTTTCTGTTGGGTAGTAACATTTGTAAGATATAACCAGACTTAGTTGTCTATTAGTGACCTTCCAGGCAGCATGTAGAGCCTTCAATTTCCCATCTTATATTACAAGGATGTGGATTTTAAGAGTGGTTTTCATCAAAATTTCAAAACTGATAACACCCATGTAACAACTTAACAGTTGCCATGTAATATTATAAAAATATCTCTCACAGTCTAAGTGTCTATACTTAACAGCCAGAGTTAACAATACACTTTCAGGTCTTACGACTTTAGACTGCTGCCCCACTGTGTACTTCAGCCACTTGTTTATCTTGCTTTTATGAGAACAATATAGCAATAAACCTTACTTGTCTTGGATTTTCCATGCAATTCAACACTCTAAGCTAAAGCATAGCTCTAGTTTTAAATTCTGTACTCTTTCCTGACCCAAAAATTATGCACATGTATCATTTGTTGAAGGCAACAGAGGTAGAAAGCAATCTTCTAAAATCTACCATAAAGGCTAATGCAACATTTATGGATATTGGATGTTAAGCACTGGTGTTTACTAGTTGGGTCAGTTTGTGTTTGTCAGAGGCAGTGACTGAGTCCCTTGTAAACCAGCTTAAAATTTTCTGTAAAGCATCACATTCCTTACCCATGTAATGCATTCTGTGCTATCCAATAAAAGAGAAAACAGAGCATTTTGTTAGGACAGACACACAAAAGACAGAATCAGGAGCACTCACAGAGAGACACAAACTTGGGGACAAAATCACAAGAAAATTTTCAGGTGGGACAAATTCAGATTCATAGCAAAGAGTGGACTGAAGACATAAGGAACATGGAGTAAAGGCTGTGAATTTGGACTCTAAGGGGGACTGCTTTTATTTCCTTCCTTAATGTGACACTTGTGAGTTGTTGGTGACTCTGAGGTAACCACGAATGTGTTTAATCTACACACTTAACAATCTGATATGTAAAGGAATACGCTGTGGTTGTTGCTAGATTTAGTGTACTGCCATTAAAGGGAGTAGTCTGCTCACGGTTCTGATAGAAGGCCAAGAGACTGAAACTGCGAGTATCTGCAACTCACAGACTCATTTAGTAATTAGTCAATAGGGAGAGAGTGTATATGTATATGAATACATCACATACAAAGCCACAATAACTCAGTTTTGTGAATTCGGACTCAGTCTTTTCCCAAACATCCTGTCTCTAAACATGAGAGTTGTATTGATTTTTCATACTTTTAATCCCTCACAGTGGAGACTGACCTGTAACATATGAAAACCTTGTGGGACATAAGGAAGTCATATCCAGATCATAGTAAGTATTTTCACTACTTATTACTGGTCATTTGAAAATAACTGCTTTCTGGGGTCTCTATTGAGTAAATCAGATGGATGAAGTACTCAGAAGGAGGTTTAAAAAAGGCAAAAAGCAGAAAGAAAATAATAAAATAAGAATGTTTAGTAATATAACTATAGTTTAGGTGTGTTTGAAGACTACAATTTATAAATTAATTCTCTTAGTCACATGGTTAGTATACAATGCTAGGCTTGTACAAGAGAAAATTTCCAAATGTAACCTAAGAATTGTGAAAGCTCTCTCTCTCTCTCTCTCTCTCTCTCTCTCTCTCTCTCTCTCTCTCACACACACACACACACACACACACACACACACACACCCCAACTCTAATCTACATCGGGAAATAATACCTGGTGAGACTAGAGGGCCATATGTCTGTAATGACAACTAATGATTATGCTGGGGAAAATACTCTACCGTCTGTATTCTTACATATCTTAGGTGAATGTTGAAACTCTGAAGTTCTGTTTCGTTTCCCACCAATATCTAATTCAACAAAATAATACGCACCTGTTTTGACAAAAATAGAACTGCAGGGTTAAGCCTGGTTGCCTAGTAATTAATCATATTGCAGAAGTATGGAGCGCATCAGAACTTATCATGCATGCAACATTGACAGATTTTGTTGAAAAAGATCATCCAGGAAAATTAACATCCTTTTATGAATTGAATTACCCCTCATAGAAAGTAGTAGTAATTCTGTGTAAATAAAGTTCTTTGTATAACTTTATTTAGAATCCTTCTAAGCAAATGAATCATACTTTGATTTAGATACACATCAAATTCTCAAGGGCCATTCCATTAAAACAAAGTCAAAAAAGTAACCTAAACAGGAGAAAAAAGAATCGAAGATAAAATTTAAAATTATGTTTTATAAGAAAAGAATGAATTGAAATGCCAAATTGAACCTTTTATATTGTCTTAATGTGACATGGTAAGACAGTACCTCTATCTTTTAATTTGTTGAGGCCATTTCAGTTTAGTAGAATTTGATTTCCTTGATGAAAAAATGTTTTGGAAAATTCCCCAACTTTATTAGAGAAGCCTAAGTTTAAAATGTGCCCCCGACCCCATTAATGCATCTTAGCTTCTGCTAAACTGCCTGCTGTGCAAAACTCCCCCACCAGCTAAGGGCTTCTCTTAAACGGTTTTGCTTGCTTATGCAAACCTCCTGCCGCAGCTGTAGAAAAAGAGATCTTAGAAAGCCCCTTGCTCTAAATGCTCAGACTCCATTTAGGTCCTGAATACCGTCCCAGTCGGCTGGAATATTTTCAGTTGTCTATGAATGGTGTCTCAGTGATCGTCTGTGGGGGGCTACCCATAACATTAACATTTAATATTCTAAATAATGCATGCCAATGAATTCTTTCTTTAAAGGCTGTTGTTTAAAATAATATAGCTCCAAATGATGTCTCAAAACATTTTCCTTATCAAATTATGGCCAGGAGAACATCAGGAAACACCAGGATGTATTAGCAAGCTCATTGTAACTGTCCCTACTAGCTTTAAACAAAATGCCTTCCCTGGGATTTGTACAGTCTTCTGTTTGTCGCCTCCTTTATGCTGAAATTTCCTTTATATAAACTCACTTCTAGTACACATGGAATCCTGATCCTAAATTTTCCAAAGCACCAGCAACTGGAGTTTCAACTCAAGAATATTAGTTGATCGATTACAGTAACATTTCATAGGAACAATTTAATTCTAAATAAATTCAAAATAATTCTAAATAATCAATAGTCTCCTATTGATAGACTATTTTAATGACTGTATAGAATTTTATGGGAAGTCTACAAAACTCTACCAGAATAATAAACTGTTTAGTTACCAGACTAGCTCTGCTGTTTAAATTTGGGATTCCTCCTGAGTACGGGGGTCTTAGCTTTCTTTAGAGCACCTACTTGAGAAAGCTTTCTCTGAATCTTTGAAATGTAAATCTTTCCCGAGCACCTTTTAAGGTTTACAGCAAAGACTGTCAGCTAAGAGCTCCAGGCCTTCTCTTTGAATCAACAGAAAAGAAAGGGGTCTACCTTCTGTTCCTGCAGAGACGGATGTCAAGCAGTGGGAAGTGGAATTAGGAAACTAAAGAGGCACAAGCTCTTCTCTATTCTGAAGGCCTCTTGCTCATGGTTAACCCTACCCAGGGTTAAAACTTTCCTGCCTTGCAGTTCAGCATAGTTAAATTCTGTCAAATCTTCATGACCCGTTAAATCAGTGAATCCAGTTTTCCTTTGACATTAGCAGCACAGAATACAGAATCTCTACACAAAATGAATGTTGTATTCTAGCTGTTCTTATTTTGAGAATTGTTGTTTGAGACAAAAGTTTTCTCTGTACACCAGGCTGGCATTACAATTCTCTGACCTTCTGCCTGGGCTTCCTTATACAAACTGTGAGTATAACTACAAGATTGACCTCAGTGTGTTGTATTTACATATATTAAATACAAATTATTAAAAATTATTAGAAGTAGAAATATAATATCAACATAGCATCACAGAATATTGTTTCCTGGCATGGATTTTATAAAATATTCATCATAATGGGACGTGACACTGATAGCTGCACCTCACAGTTAAAAGCAATTGAGAAATAGAATATTTATATTTCAAATATTTAATATTGCAGAGATGACATTTCTCCCCCATGCCGATGAAGCTTTTGTAGGCAGCTGTAGAGCATTCCATGCCTTGTGTTTGGTTTTGGTGACTAAGGCCTCGTGGGAAGGCGAGCTTGACGGAGGCCAATGGTATTTCCCTAAATAGAGGAGGAAAAGGATCATGACGGATTGTGAAGACGTTAGACAGAAGACGAACTCTAACCCAGCGTTCTTTGTGTTCCTGAGATTACTTAGTCAAGCTAGGCAAAACCTGGCCTAGGATTTAAACCCGGCCTTATTATTAGAAGAGACAGAGGAGAACTTTTAAATCCCTGTATATAATAATGACAGTACAGACTTCTGCCAAATCCCCAGATTCACACCTTTAAAAAGTAAATAAAAAAGAAAATTGACAATAAGGGAAAACAAAGAAAAGAGAAAACTCAGAAAAGAATACATAAATAATACATAAGTGAATGCAGAAAGAAAAACAGCAATGGATACACCGTGCATATGTCTGACAGTAATGTATGTATTTACTCGATAGTATTTTCATTATGGGTTCCTTGCATCTAGAGTACTAGAGTCTTCTGCTCTTCCTAAACATGAACGGTAAAACACAGTCCATTTTCGATAAATGTCCCATCGTTCAATATATACAGATTCCCCCTGTAGTTTTTTATCTCTGTAACTGTCACTACTCTGTAGACTGATCAAACTGTTAGTATGGGTTATCTCTTTGTGACACTCACGTTTTCTGGTCAAAGAGGATTATGTGTTGCTCCAGCTGTTGTAGTCACACAGCCAATCGCTCACTGACATCCTGGCTAAACCTGCTAACCCCAGGCTACCTACTGTGCATCTCTGGCAACAACTTCTAAAAATCAATTGGAAAAAATTCTTGGTACTTCTTCAAGTATTACGGTGGACTGAGATTAAGTCTTGTCACTGTGGATTCAATTATTAATTGATCAATTGCTACTCTGTAAAATAACTGATGGTTTAGGATTTTCTCTGACTCTGAGGAAATTAAATGCAAATCTGTGCCAGTCATCTGTGAACAAAGATTCCTTCAAGAAAACAATGAGAATGCAAATGGGAAGCCCTGCAGCTGCTTGAGTCAACTGGAACGCAACCCCCTTTTGTTTTATTTTCTTAGAGTTTGTTTGGTTTTCGCTGAGTTTTCTTTCTTAAAAATAAATATCTATTCAAAAGTAATATATCAAATAAGTTAACACAAACACAAATCAGAGTTCTCTTATTCTTTTTCACACAGTTTGCTATTTGACATAGATTTTTTTAGAAACATGATGCCAGTATAAATGCCAAAGTCTCAACTGCCTTATAACTTCAAGTTTAGAAGCAAGTCTCTCAAGCAGGTAAGGTCATTCCATAAAATTTTCAAATAAAAATAAAATTATTTGTCCCCCCCTTTACAGTGTGGCATGGAAAATTCATTTTTTTTTAATTTTGGCAACAAATCTTGAAAAGCAAAAGCTTTAATGTTTTATGTAATTTATAAAACATTGTAAGCATGCATACTTTGATTCTATATCACAACTTGAAATTGTTCTTTTTTTGTGCCCATTGTTCTTTTCAGTACTGCTTAAACAAAAGGATAAGAAAAAGTCCCAAATTATTAGTTAACACAATTACTTACTCACCTTTCAAAACAAAATACAAGAGTTTCAGAAAAAGTCCCAACCTTCACGTCTGAGATACTAATAAGCTAGAAGTCTATTGAGAAAGAATAAGTACTCTTTCATTGAAATAAATTTAAAGTGTTACAAAACAAGTTTGAAAATTTGATGGAACAGAGACAGCCTCTTTAACAAGAATAGGACAACTGGGCAACACACATAAAGAAGAATGAAATTAGACCCATGTTTCTCATCCTGTAAAAAGATTAGCTTAAATGGATCAGTGACCTTTATGTATGACCTTAAACATTGAAATTGCTTGGGGAAAATTCAGGGAAAAAACCCTTAAGATAAGCCAAGACTATCTATTTGAAAAGAAAATCAATGACACAATAAATAATATAAATGCTTAAAATTAACAGAAAGAATTATTTGAAATTAAAAATAGTACAGCAAAATGAACAATCTCCATGGGGAAGAAACAGTATACAGGAAGGTAAATAATCTTTGTCAATTTACATAAAAAAGGAAGCTAATATCCTGATTATATTATAAAACTGAAAAAGAAACATATATAGCTCAAAAAACCAAATATTTCAGTAAATAATTAGAATAATAAATAAAATAGAAATTTAAAAATTAATGCAAATGAATGATCAATAGATATTTGAAACAAATATGGCATGTATGATTGATGTGGAATTCCTTTCTGTATGTTGTGAATATGTTTTACCTTTTGTTAATAAATTAGTTTCTTTGATCTTTGGCAGGGCAGGATATACCAAGGCAGAAAATCCAAGCAGAGATAGAAGAAAAAAGAAAGCAGAGTCAAGAAGACATGTTGCTGCCAAAGAAGAATGATGCCAGAACCTTACCGATAAGCCACAGCCTCATGGAACTACACATTTTAATAGAAATGTTTTAATTTCAAATGTAAGAACTAGCTATAAATATGCCTGAGCCATAAGCCAAACACTGTTGTAATTAATATAGTTTCTGTATGTTTAATTGGGACTGAATAACTGCAGGACAAGGAAGGACAGAAACCTCCATCTACACATGGTACTATCCACCTGTAATTGAATCACTTGAGAGTCAAGGATGGAAAAATTAGGAATTCAAGGCCTTTCTTTATACTACCTAGCAAGTTTGAGGACCACCTGCCCTGCATAAGCACGTTCTCAAACAAAGAAACAAATGAACAAACAAAAAAAACAAAATGATATTCAACATTTTTGGCAATCAGAGAACTTCAACTTAAAACTACTTTGGAATTCTATTGCAGGCCGTACTGATTGTTATCAGAAAAAAACCTAAGGTAGTAAAGAGGTGTTGGAAGGTGCACCACTAGGCAATGCTGATAAGATGTCAATTGGTAGAAACACTACGAAAAACATACCTAGTGTTTTGTTTTTTTTCTCCAGCTGTACTATTCCTGGATACATAGCTGAAGAACTCAATGTCTTCCCATAGAGATAAGTGTGAAACATGCTTATTGCTGCACTATTCATAATATCTAATACATACACCAAGGTTAGATATGAACCAATAGATGAATGAATGGCTGAAGCTTAACTGAATGGAACTGGAAATCATTATGTTCATATTCGAATGGAAAAGGAAATATTTATGTTAATAAAGCAAAAAAATTTGAAGAGCAAATAATGTCTCTCATACACTGCTCTACTGAGGATTTTTTTTTGTCCACTTGACACAGACTGGAGTTGTCTGAGAAGAGATTCCTCTATTGAGAGAATGACTCCATCAGTCTGTAGGCTAGTCCATGGAGCATTTTCTTGATTCAATAATTAATGCAGGAAGAAGGCCCCATCATAATGTGTATGGAGCCGTTCCTGGACAGATAGTGCCTGGTAGCTGAGCAATCCTGGAGAAGCAAGTCAATAAGCAGCAGTCAGTCATCTATGCTTTCTACTTCATTTCCTACCTTGATGTCCCTGTCTTCACTTCCTTCCTTCATGACCTTTCATGATGGGCTACAACTGTGAGACAAAATAAAACTTTTCTCCCCAAATTGCTTCTAGTCATGGTTTTTATCATAGCAACTAGGATATATACAGAACCTAGTTTTGAATTTGTGTATATATGTATGTGGAAGTTTATGTGCATATATTTGTGCACAGATCATAAAAGCAGAAAGCAGATGCAGGAAAGAGAAGAAGAGGTCTAAATGAAGGAGGGGAACAAGACAGAATAATAGAATATAGGAATCTATTGTATGAAGTCTGAAGCACAGTCTATTTGGAGAAAGGAAAGAAAGCAGCAAGAGAAGGAGATCAGGATTGGGGGAGAAAATGGGATGAAGTAATAAAACAAAGCATAATTACATACATACTGAATTTTTAAAACAAAGAATGAAGTTACATGTTTGCCAAATTTCTTTTTCTGTTTTTCTAGAGCTTTCCCTGTAGACAACTTGTAGCTTCTACACTCCTGCAACCCTTTAAAAAGTCTCTTCCCAGTCCCTTCTAACAACCCGGGATCTATTTCTGTGCACTGTAATATTCAGGGAAAGAAGCCCCAGTTGAGAATGTTGACCGCAATTATGCCATTGGGTATCCTGCTCAAGTTACACAATTACATCTTTAGAATGAGTTCTGGTCTCTCTTTTGTGCTGCAACATCCTTGACATCCCTGCCTACATTGCCCACTGTAGTTTTGCTTTTTAAGGAGAAACTTTTGGACATGAAAACTGTAGTATGAAACAACTCACTGTGTTTGTTGTTCCAGAAGAGCAGTTCTTTTCTGTTTGCTTCTTTTGTTGATATGGTTTTAATGGATGTCGTGGGTTAAGCTGGAACAGGCTTGCTTCAGCATCCTGACAACAACATCCAGAGCCCTGAGAATCTAAAGCCAAGCAGTCTACTGACCTCTGCATCATAATTCCCAGATTCTATTCCACATTGTACCAAGATGACTTTCACACCTCCACAGCTCAGGTAGATACAATGAGCACAGCAGGAGAACCATGGATTCAGATGATGATGACGATGATGATGACGGGATTTCCTCTGCATGATTCTTTTTCCATCATTTGCATTCATAGGAAAGACTGCATTTCTAGAAGTAACCAGACAATATGTGATATTTGTCACTTATTTTTGTCCAAGCTTTGTCATATGCCCCTTGACCAGATAAACTTCTGTCCCAAGAAATAAAATTTCTGTGAATAGTTTAGACTATGTGCTACACATTGATCTACACTACAAACAATAATGTTTTCCTCCTGCTGTTCCTCCTCTTCTCTCCTCATTTTCAGGGAAAGGAAAGAAGCAAATACTGGGAAGACTAGTCCCACACATCTTGAACTAGCAAGTACTAATTCAACTGTGGAATCCTGATGACTCTTAGAGACAGTATTTCATCCAAGATGTTCCTGATTCAAACAAGAGATGTTCAACCTAGTCGTGATAATACCATATTTGTAATTAATGCACAAATCTCCACTGATGGTGAACTGAAGAAATTAAGCAACAGAGTTCGATGATTCTGAAACAATCACCATTTCCTTTGTCCCTGAGGACCATTTGCCTTTTTCTTCTCCAATATCTTACAATTGCTAAGTTGTTTAGGTTCTAATATTTTGTGAGTCTTTATATCCAGCAAATTTAATGAATTATAAAACTTGATTGTATCCTTTTCTCTGTGTCACTTTAATTAAATCAATGTCTCCCTAGGCAATGTAAAATCATTGCTCAAGCTTAAAAGGATTGACAGGTCACTTCTGGAACTTCAGTCAGGGCTCAAAACAAAAACAAACAAAATAAAAAAAATCCTAACCAACAAGTTTACTTTTTCTGTTTCATTCTGAGTTGATGGATATGTGTCTACTGGGAATCCTGCTGCTTCCTGAGGGAAGTGAGTGTGTGAGGTTTTGAGAAGTAGCACAGGGCGAGACTCTGGGTACCTCAGCTGTGTGATTGTCAGTAACAGAAACAGACCAATGTCCCTGCCTCCTCATCATTAATTGAAGGAGAATGACAAATCCCACTAGCATCATCATTGTCACTTTTGCTAAATGTCTTTGACTACTTCTCTAAGAGGAAATAAATGCATCTGAGACCTTGTGTTCTTCGTTTCTCTGTTTGTTTTGTTTTTTTTTTCTTTTTCACTTACACAGTGGAAAGATAAAACAAATAATGGTGTTTTCAGGAAGATAGATGGGACTTGTAATTAGTATCTAAATTATCCCAGACTTGGGAATGTAACAGTGACTCATCTGTTAAGATCATTTACTACTGTACCAGAAGCTCTTGGTTCAATTCCTGGCATACCCATGGCCACGAAAAACCAACTGAAACTCCAGTGTCAGTGGATATGACACTCTCTTCTTTCCTTCACTCATGTGGTATATAGATGTATATGTAGGTAAAACACCCATGAATATATGTGCAGTAATAAGAAATAAAATTTAACTATAAAAGACCCAGAAAAGCAAATGCTTCAGTGTTACAACCAAATCCTAGACTTAATTGTGTTTGGATATGTGTATGTGTGAATGTGTGTTCATAAATGTATGTGTGTCTGTGTGCATGTATGTGTGCCTGCATGTGTGTGGCTGCATGTATTTGCATACGTGTGTGCATATGTAGACAAGCATGCTTGTGTGTGTGTACATGTGCATAGGTGGTAAAAGAAAAAAGGGCTGTATTCTCTACTTTTATGTTGTGGTATGACACCGTAACCAGAAGCAACTTAAGGAAAACATTTATTTTTGCTCTACAGCTCCAGATGACCAGAGTCCATTATGGTGAGGATGAGGAAGATATGGATGGAGAAGGCAGTCATGTAATTAGCACACCAGCAAACATAGGCAGTCACCTGGAAGTGCGGTAATGCTACAAATTCTTAATCTGTGCCCATAGTGATATACTCCCCCTAGCAAGACTCTTATGTGGGATTCCCCTCTGTATGCTGTGAATATTATTGGTTAATAGACAAACTGTTTTGGGCTTGTGCGGGGCAGAATAGAGGTAGGCAGGGAAAACTAAACTGAATTCTAGGAAAAAGAAGGCAGAGTGAGTGAGATGCCATGCAGCCTCACTGGAGACAGACATTTAGACAGAGCTTTATCCTTTAAGCCACAGACACGTGACGATACACAGATTAATGGAGATGGGCTGGTTTAGGATGTAAGACCTAGCCAATAAGAAGCTAAAGCTAATAGGTCAAGCAGTGATTTAATTAATACAGTTTCTGTGTGATTATTTAGGGGCTGAGCATCTGGGAACAAGCAAAGCAGCCTCTTACTACAAGATTCCTATTGTAAAAGCTCCATAAACTCACTATGCTATACCACCAACTTAGTGACACGTAGTTAAACACAGACCCCGTGAGAGCATTTCCCATTCAATCCATGACACAGACCACAAGACAGGAGATAGATTTTAAGGGAAAATTTTGAATGGAGGGAAAAAAAAGAAACTGGGAAAGCGGGAAGAGAAAAGGATTCAAACAGAGAAGAATAGGGGCCTATGGATGAAAATCTCTTTATGAAATTCATTGCTTTATATACCAATAATTTAAAAAGTAAAGAAAGAATAAATTGACTTTTTTCTATCTAATCTTACTTCCCGATTTCAGGTTTTTGTGATTCTTTGGGTACAACAGCAGGTACAGTTTTGTGACAATCAGAGACTCAGTTTTTGTTGTTTAACGCTCTACTGTTTAATAATTAAAACAGTTTGATATGCTGCCCAGAGCATTTTCTCTATGGCATAACATAGCTGAATATCCATTCCAAGTGAGAGCTGCCACAAACAAATATTTATTCAAATAAAATATAAATAAATCCTCTTTAAGAAAAATTAAAGCTGAAAATCCACCTGACAAAACAATATTATCTTAAAAATTGTTACAGTGTATGGGAGTATAGGGAGTCTAATTTCTTAGAACATCTATCTGGGTGTATCTCAGTTCTGTAAATTGTGGTAAGGGTTTGAAAGAGGTTGCTTCCTGTCTTTCTTACCCTTGTTAATCTGGCATTCTTTCTCAAGCCCTACACTAAATGCGTAAGATGTGGGTTCAATAATGAAGTTGCATTTTAAGTGAAGATGGTGTGGTGTTTGAATCAGCATGTCCCCCATAGGCTCATAGATTTTAATGCTTTGGAATCCAAAGCTTGTTATTTCAGCTGGCTTGTCTAATCAGTTTATTTATTGGATTCCTTTTCTGCTTCTCCCAGAGTGGTAATTACAGGTGGACCACCATGTCTAGCTGCTCTTATGTAGATGATGGAGATTCAGACACCTTTCCTCATAGTTATACATTTAGGAATTCATCCACTGAGCAATCTACCAGGCTCAAAAATCATTACATTATTTTTGTTGTTGTTGTTGTTTGGTTTTTCATGACAGTGTTTCTCTGGATAGCCTTGGCTGTTCTGGAATGCACACTGTAGAACAGACTGGCCTCAAAGTCACAGAGATCCACCTGCCTTTGCCTCCCTAAGTGCTGGGATTAAAGACATGTGGCACCACTGCCTGGCTAAATCATTAAATTTTAACAAAAACTCCCAAAAGTTTCATAATGCGGAGACTACGTTCAGTGGGCCTATCTCTGCATGCATTGTTCAGAACGTGTACACCTATGTTAGTAATGATTTCCTTTATTTACCAGTGAGACATTCTGGGTCATATTTTTTCAACATTTGTGCAAATCACCCCCAAGATTTCATCATTAATTATGCATGTCATTTTCTTTATGTTAAACTAAATACAATTATTCATAGTAGTATAGATTTTTTGTCTTCTAATAGATGTGAAAGTTAATCTTCACTGACAAGTTCATGAGATTTGGAATCACCCAAGAGACATACCACTCTGAGCACAACTATTTGAGTGTTTTCAAAGAAGTTTAACTTTTAGGCTAAGATGGGTGTGGAAGAAACCATTGCATGACCTAGGATCCTAGAATGAATCAAAATTATATAGGAAAAAAATCAGTTAACCATCAACAATCATCTACTTCTTTTCATGACTCGAAGCACTGTGTTGCCAACAACCTCCCACTCATTTATGCATTACTTCTACACCTTGGTTCCCTAAAATCAACCATAAGCCCAAAGCAGTTGTTCTGTTCTGTGATGTCTACTCTTGGTTACCAACTTGACTACATCTGGCTGGAATTAATTAAAACACAAAAATGGAGGGGCACATCTGTGAGGAATCTACCTCTAATTGGATCTTTGAGGTAGGAAGACAACATAACCTTAAGTCTTTTGAGGTAGGAAAAACCACTTCTCATCTGAGCCGTGACTTCTGCTGGCTTCTGTATTAGAGACATGGAAGGAGGAAACTCTCTCTTGTCCTCTTTATGCTTTTTTGCCATCCTCTTGCTAGCAAATCCATTCCTTCACTGGCATTAGAATCCACTTCTCTGGGATCCTAGTATATACTGAAGACCAACTCAGGCATTCAGTCTTCTGAACTAAATAATTACTAGATTCTTGGATTTTCAATTTATAGGAAGGTCCATTTTTTAATTATCTGGATCACAGTTTGGAAGAGAGAGATTTGTTCTTTAAGTTCTGTTACTCTAGAAATTCCTGACTAATACACTAATCACTAAGGTATTTTTTCTTTTAGATGTTCTGTTAACGTAGCAAGAAATGTAACTGATACATGGGTTCTCTATGATGTTTAAATAGTCTGTAATAATTTGCAGAACACATATCTTTTACGAAACATTTTGTATATTATATCATCATGAAGTAGTTGCAATGAATCTTAGAAGTACAGAGAAATGAAATTAATCTAAGCCTCATAACCAGGCTAATTACTAAGTAATGCATATTTTCTTTTTTTCCATGTGCAAAAATTGGGACCCAGAAACATTAATCTCTTCTTTCTGAGGATCACATTGTTGAACTGATGCATGTGCACGCCTATATAGTGTAGCTAGTGAAGCATGGCAGTCATTTTAAAAGACCTGGTTCTCCTCATGTCTGTGATATTTTGTCATATGACATTTAAAGTATAAATTGTAATTTAAATGTTGTCATCTCAACCTAAACAAGTTGTCAAGTATAACACACTTTTCAACCATCTATACTGACCTCTAGAGCATCATGTTTATAATTAATAATCTCCTGAGATATATTCAGGTTTTCAATGGGTCTCAACTCAGTAAAGGGATAATTATCACCTACCCTAATTTCTTATAGCAAGCATCAGAGAATGATATTCATTTTTCTACTTTCTGTAATGCAATGCAAAAAATGAAAACATAACCTTAATATCATTTTATCAGATACTGTCCTATTTCATATGTCTATGTTTAGAGCCCAAAGAATTTCAGCAACACGATACACATCATAAAAATCATATAACTATGAACATTATTAGTGAGTATACCATACAATAAGCAAAATAAAAACATGTTTAAAATATCTAGCACACTTATAGACACAGAATTCTTCAATATGTTATTTATTTTTATTTCAAATAATGAATTTAAAATGTCTTTAAAATATTTCATAGTTTTATATTATAATTATTTTAATCAGCACGTGTTTACCAAAAAATCTAGCTAATATATTAAAAATTGAAGCCAAGCTGTTGTGATGCATGTCTTTAATCCTAACACTCAGGAGGCAGAGGCAGGCAGATCTCTGTAATTTGAGGCCAGCCTGGTCTACAGAGCAAGTTCCAGGACAGGCTCCAAAGCTACAGAGTAACCCTGTCTTGAAACCCCCCCCCAAAAAAAGAGGAATTTGTACTGGTAGAAGAGATTTCTAAAAATAAAAATTAATGCTATTTTCTTTCCAAAATGTTTGAGATTTGAGATGTTAACAAAAGTATTAAAGTTTCAGTATATAATTAGCATAGATGTGACAGGTCCGAGTGTTAAGACGGAAAATGCAGGGGAATACATTTTCTCAGATTGTTAGAACATAGTTAAATGCCATTCTTAGTTACACTAAAAAGAATCTCATTTTCCTAACAGTTAACAAAATTTTCTGTTCTCTTCTCTATGAACATACTAACCACCAGTTATAGGATACTAAAAACTTTCATCACCAGCTCAATGAACAGCCATGTCAAAGGGGATTAGCATTATTTGTTTCTTCTCACTCTAGCGTGACTAAGAATGCAGTGTCCCCAAGCAACACTGGGGTTGGGAGTGGATTAGTCTAACCTTGGACTGAGCTGGAAATTGTGAGGCCAAGTCAGAATTTCAGGAAGGATAGAGTCTAGTTAATGGGTTATTAATATCTCACTTCTTCAAATGCAAGTAAAAAACAACAAAAAGAGCTGACTCTTTTAATATTTATATTAAATTTTTAATATTTAATAATATGGACTCAATTTTAATATTCCCTACATGGTGAAACAAAGTAGTCTCTAGCAAATCAATAATCTCTTGCACCCATTTCACAACATCCTGCTCAAGGGGGTATTTCAACATTTCCATGACAACCACCAGTGGCTAATGAACTGATCGACAACTTCATCCCAGAAGCTGCGGCAGTGCATGGAGCTGCAGCAGTGCATGGAGCTGCAGCAGTGCACGGAGCTTGCTTTCCTTCAGCTTCCTCTGATTGCTGCTCATATTTTGCTCACAGGAACATGGTCTTTCATCTTGTTGTAAGACTGCTTGAGAGGACAAGGGTGGTTACCAGGGATATAAGAACTCATGCGTGAGTACATGTTTTTTACAATCTGGATTGAGTGCTCTGCATCTTCTCCAAAGTCCTGCGCTGCTGGTGAGCTCTTGGTGTTCATGACATGTTCACCTTCCTTAGGACTTCTCTACTGATTTCTCCCTCTCCTTTGCATTCTCCTTATTTTTATCTTATAGCAAACAATCTTTTGCACACATGATGATAGAATATGTAGAAAATCATGTGAAGATAATTAAACATTAAACACACTATTATTTATAATATTATTATTGTAACCAGGGAACAAAATGATAAATTACTTTTGTGCAAGAACTTTCAACTCAATAAGTTCTTAAATACAGTAGTTAATGTATATGAACAAAAGGTCCTGTTCAATTACACTTTATTCATTATCATTGACTACAATAATTTTCAATTATTTTTGAACTTTTAAGATCACATTATTATTTATATGTTACAAATATAACTAACTCAATATATAACCCTGACAGGTTCTCTCTTCCTCCCCACCCCGTCTCTCTCTCTCTCTCTCTCTCTCTCTCTCTGTGTGTGTGTGTGTGTGTGTATGTGTGGTGTGCATGGAAATATAAACATAGCAAACAGAGGGAGGTTTTATAGCAAACTCAAGTTCAAACCATGAAATATAGTAAAACACACTAGAATGTAATGAAAAGTTTGTTTCTTTCAATCACTAATCTTTTTATCCATGCAGTTTAGCTTGCCATGAGTCTTACCTCAACAATTAACAATTTTTAACTCTCAAATACATGCTTGTCTCACTAGATGACTATATGCAAATAGTTCAAAAGTAAAGGGGCTATAAAAGCAGATTCTTCACAGAAAGTGGGTGAAATGAAATTGAACACAAGCAAGAACAAGTGCCTAGCTTAGATACAAACTCAGAACTGATATATATGATCCTTGTCTCAGAGTATTTGCCTAACGGCAAATTACCATAGTAACCTGTTTTTTATGGTCACTTGTTTCAGGTCTGTTTCTTTACTGGGAAGCGGAGTGTGTATGCATTTGGTGCATCAGTAGAAGTTTAGAACATGTACATGTAAATCAAGGACACCCAGTTCAATTTTCGTGACGTTTATTTGTTTTATTTTGCTATTGTTTCTTTGTTTGACATCAAATCCTGGGCCTTAAACATACTTGGGCAATTTATTTGCTCTCTGTGCTGGATTCTGAACCCAAATGGATGGAAGTTTGTGAAACGAACGTTATCACCACTCATGAATCTTTACATATTTTTATAAAATTTTGCTAAAATAACAAAAGTTGTAGTAAAAATTCATTCTCTGGAACTAAAAGGAGGCAAAGTCACTTAAAGCTGTCTTAAAGAATTCTTTTATACTTTTGGAAAGCAGCATCTCAATATTAGGATATTACTAATAAAAGTGAGAGAGAAATTTAAATTGTATGGTTTTCAATTCAATTACAAGAGGTCTAACAAGAAATACTGATATATTCATGCAATCTCCATACTTGGGAGTCAGAAACAGGAGGTTCATTAGTTTGAGGCCAGCAACAGATACAAGGTGAGCTCTTGTTCCTTCTGTCCTAAGTAAAAAGATCCTGTCTCAAGAAGAAAAATAGATAAAAATGTGTTCTTTCTTTCTTTCTTTCTTACTTTCTTTTTTCTATTTACCTTCCTACCTATCTGTTGTCAATTTCAATAAAATAGTTCTACACTAGCTCAGAATGTGGTATAATAAAGGATTCTTTATTTAGGAGTAGACTCACAGATCAGAAGTCCTCTGCATGAGTAGGGAACAGGAACTGAAGCCATCAGCCAAGGGGCTGCGTACATTTTTACACCTGTATATATATATAGTACATGTGGCCAAGCCCAGAGTGGGCTAGTATCTTAAAGGCTATTGGCTGAAGGAGTTCCACAGCACCTATCTGCACCAATCTATAATCTGTCTGTCTGTCTGTCTATTATCTATCTATCTATCTATCTATCTATCTATCTATCTATCTATCTATCATCTATCTATCTATCTATCTATCTATCTATCTATCTACCTATCTATCTATCATCTATCTATCTATCATATATCTACCTACTATCTATCTATCATCTATCTATCTACTATCTATCTATCTATCATCTATCTATCTATCTATCTATCTATCTATCTATCTCTCTATCTAATCTATCTATCTACCATCTATCTAATCTATCATCCATCTATCTATCATCTATCTATCTATCTATCTAATCTATCATCCATCTATCTACCATCTATCTATCTAATCTATCTATCTATCTGTCATCTACCTATCATATCTATCATCTATCTATCTATCTATTTATCTATCTATCTATCTACCTATCTGTCTGTCTTTCTATCATCTATCTACTATCTATCTATTTATCTATATGTATCTGTTATCTATGTATCATTTATCATCATCTATCTCTTATATATCTATGTATGTATCTATCATCTATCTATCTATCTGTCTGTTTATCTATCATCTACACATTATCTATCACCCATCTATAAGCAGAGACTGCTCATTCGTTTACCTGCCACCCAGACCTGAATAATCACACAGAAACTATATGAATTACAATAGTGCTTGATCTATTAGCTAAGGCTTCTTATTAACTAATGCTTACATCTTAAATTAACACATTTCATTTAATCTGTGTATTGGCATGAGGCTGTGGTAAGGATCTGGTATCTGTCTTCTTCAGGAGCTACATGGCATCTCGCTAACTCCATCTACTCTCTTCCTCTATGTCCTCCAGCCTGGCTATATTACGTCCTGCCACAGGACCAAGCATCTTCTTTATTAACCAATGGTAATGAAACACATTTGCAGCATACAGAAGGGAATCCCACATCACCCATCATCTATCTACCTCCCTTCTACATATAGGCTGAGCAAGGTATACATCCAAAATGACTAGGTTCCCCAAATCCAGTACAAACAGTAGGGATAAATCCTGGTAGCACTGCCGCTCAGTCTGCCCCTGCCATGCAGCTGTCCACATTCAGAGGGACTAGTTTGGTCCTATGCTTGTTCCTTCCCAGTCCAGCTGGAGTTGGTGAGCTCCCATTAGCTCAGGTAGACTGTTTCAGTGGGTGAACCCATCATGGTCTTGACCACTTTGCTCATATTCTTATTCCTCTCACTCTTGAACTGTACTTTGTGAGCTCAGACCAGTGCTCAAATGTGGGTCTCTGCCTGTTTCCATCAGTTGCTGGATGAAGGTTCTATGGTGATATTTAAGACATTTATCAGTCTGACTACAGGGTAAGGCCAGTTAGGGCACCCTCTCTTCTATTGCTTATGGGCTTTGCTGGAATCATCCTTGTAGATTCATGGGAATTTCTCTAGAGCCAGGCTTCTTCTAACCCCATAATGGCTCCCTCAATCAAGATATCTCTTTCCTTGCTCTCATGTCTGTCCTTCCTCCATCTCAACTATCCCATTCCCTCCAGTTCTCATTGCCTCTCCCCTTCTCCTCTCCTCTTCCCCTTCTACTTTCTCTTCTCCCCCTACACTTATGTTCCCAATTTTGTCAGGTGATCTTGTCTATTTTGG
>PVIU01021842.1:0-30651 GCA_004026605.1 Ondatra zibethicus
AATGCAGGCAACTTTTACTTAATATTTTAAGTGTGAAGTCACAGCTGTCAATTCCCATTGACATTTTCCCATACTCTGCTTAATTAGTGCCTTTATTGCTATAAACTGAGTCTATTTCTGCTTGCTAAGTTAAAACTGGAAGAGAAAAGCACTTAATCTTAGGTTTCCCACCCACCCCCAATAAAGATATTAACCAGTCTGTTTGGCTAACTCTTTTTCCATGAAGAATGTTAATAAGAGAGATTAATTGCAAGAGACCTTGAGATTTGTACCGAGTGCCTCTAGTGAAGCATCATAAATTCACCCAAGATAGGACAAGTCTCTACTTCTCTGTTGTTTGCTTTTGAAGATAATTTTAAGATTTTATTTATGTGAATATGTGTCTGTGTGGTTGTGTACAATGGATATGGATAGTGGAGGAAGCCAGGAAGATTGTCTGATTCCCTGGAGCTGGAGTTATAGGAAGTTGTGAATTGCTGCATACACATTCTGGAAATTAAATTCATGTCCTTGGCAAGAGTAGCAACATCTCTTAACTGCTGAGTCACTTTTGCCCACATTTCTTGTAATTCTAACAAGGCAGCTTTGGCTACTGCATCTTGGGTGAGCAGAGGGGACCACAGGAACACTCAACAGAGATGACTGTTTTAATATCCAGAAGACAGTCAAAGGATGGAACCCACAGATGTAGAAGAAGACTGCGCTTTCATTTCCCAGCTGCCCAGACCCAAATAATCACACAGAAACTGTAGTATGTAGTATGTATGTCTGGCCTATATGTTTTAGTCTCTTCTTGGCTAACTCTCACATCTTAAACCAACCCATATCTAGTAATTTGTGAATCACCACTAGGATGTGGCTTACCAGCATGAGTCTAACCAGTGTCCATCTTGGGCTGGAGAAACATGGCGTCTGGTTAGTTTAAGATGTGAGAGTTAGCCAAAAAAGAGACTAAAACTAATGAAAGAGACCGTATTACAATAAATACAGTTTCTGTGTAATTATTTCGGAAATAAGCCAACTGGATACCCAAAACACAACCCCCTCCTCCTTACTACAAGAAACTATATTAATTGCAGCACTGTTTGGCCTATTAGCTCAGGCTTCTTATTAACTAACTCTTACATCTTAAATTAACCTTTTTCTATTGATCTGCGTATCCATGAGGCTATGGCTTACTGGGTGAGGTTCTGTTCTGGTATCTTTCTCCTTTGACAGCTACATGGCATCTATCTGACTCTGCCTACTCTATATCTTTTCCAGCCTAGCTATATTCTGCCCAGCTATAAACTGAAGCAGCTTCTTTATTAACCAATGATAATAAAACATATTCATAGCATACAGATCAGAATCCTACATCACACAGAATGTATTAAGGTGGTAGAGAGGAAACATGTAAGTCATGCATGGCTCCTTGTATACTGCATAGAAGGTTCTGAAATTGTGTCTTCTCAAAGCATTGTAGCTTGAGACATTGAATGTCAGTGGTTTAATCACGTAAGGAGAAAAAGAAAAGGGCCCTGAGTGAACACACCAGGAACACTAAAGGTTAGTATTTAGCCTCTGTGTCCTGGCAAGAACTTGAAGGCAAGTTTAAATGGAGAATTCAACCATTGAGTGATTATTTATTGGAGTATTTATAATTATATAAATTACTTTGATAACCAATGTATGTAACTAGGTACTAAAATAAATGGTAGAAGCTAAAATATTTGTAGGAATTTGTGGGGGCAGTGGCAGAATCAGGAGGCACCTTGTATAAGAGTTGAGATTTGGGTTGCCTCTTAGTATGCTTAGAAGTGTGGAGTGGTCCCCAAGGAAAGGTTTGGTGTCCACGAATGAAGGAAGTGCATGCATCTGGGCATGAACTTCACCATCTACTTTTAAGGGTCCCCATCTTAGTTATTATCTGAATAGCAGCTGTGTGGATAGACATTGGATAGAAATGTCCTCAATAATGATGTTGCATAGATTATCCCCACCAGGTAAGAGCAAAGATAGGTTAGCTACTTTAAAGATGCGAATTCATCAGTTACACAGTATAAGTGATACATATACATCCTAGTATGTTCTATTTCTATTGAAGGATGTTAAGTATCCCAGCAGGGAGGATAAACTAATGGATATCTCAGGAAATCAGAGATAGACATTTACAGGCTACCAGATGGTTTCATCACTTAATGGGAAAGGACAGGCTAATTCCCCTGGTCAGCTTATGCATGTACTTACTATTGCCTATGAACACATACCCTGAAAAGTCCAATATCTTCAGTCATATGCTAAAGATAAAACCTCAGTAAATATCTGTTAGCTGAACATTATTAGTTGAAAATATACTTAAAAGTAAGATAAATAATGGAATAAGAGTGTACTAAGTGTTCATTCAATTGTTAAAATATAGGTCATGTTTTATAATGTTACATTATGGTCTCTTACTAAAGTATCTACAGGGCAACTATTGGTTTATTATCCCATCCCAGTACCTTTTCTTTTAGCAACAGGACAGGGAACAGCTCAGAAAAGTGCATCTTGTGAGCTCCCAATGACATACTTGCTCACTCATCTGATTATCTGGCCGGTAGTTTGTCTTTCCTTTTACCCTCATCTTACAAATGTGAAACCTTCATGGTTTTCTATACATATCCTTTTTGAAAATCATTGTTTCTGTTTGTATGTGAGTGTGAGTTTCTCTAAAATACAGCCAGAACCCATTAGAATACGCTGTCAGAGTCAGCGGGAGGATTTGGTGTCATTTGCCTTTCGGCTTGAAAAATAGCATTTTGAAAAAAATATTTTTCATACAGGACATTTTTCTCCCTATTCACTTTGATAGCACCACCTGCTTCGGGAAATATATATTTTCCACAAACCACTCAAATGAACTAATCCATTTTCACTATGTGTCCTTTTTGGCAAAATATCTGCAGAATTTGCTTTCATAAAGATAAATTCTGTTGCTTTGCTACTGTCTTTATTTCCCCCTCTCTCTTCATGATTCCTTGCTTTCTTCCTTGTGGGAAAATACACAGAAAAATGAGATTCTCCAGACAATTAAAACCGATGAGTGAAGCTCTGATTTTGGACAAATTTATTTTAATCTCTCTCATTTTTTCCCTTGTAAGATAAGAATGTCAAATCCATGCTCGAGTTTTATTTGCTAAAAAGTATGCTGTATTTTGCCTGTGATATTTTAACCTGGAATCAGAGGGTTTCTAGACATCAGATGTCACTTTTGGGGAACAGTTAGTGGTGCCATCCATGTGAAGGTAATTTTCACATGCTATAATGAAGAGGTTGGTATCTTGTCTTTTGCATTTTGTGTGCCCTAATCAAAGAAGAAAACCCAGGCAAGAATGGCAGGGGAAGACCCCAGAAGAATGTTTCTTATGCAGCATGGAAGCATTGGGCATTTGTAAAATTTTCTTTGTCAAGCTTCACAGACTGACTCCCCAGTATCCTGCTTGTTTTCTTTGTTCTTCAAACTAAAGCTCTGTGCATGAGTTTCTTGGTCACAAGACGTCAAAAGAGACTTGCAGTTCATGATAGAACTCTTATTTCTAGGCTGTTCTTACTGTGTTTAAAAAAATGGCATTCTTCATTTATGTTATTGAGATTTAAGGGAATGTTAATCAGATGCATTATTACCAATATTTTATTTATGCACATGTACATATATATGAGCATCTTTGCATATAGTCATGCATTTTTAAACACTGATTCACATATATATCACACTTCAATGCATTCTGGTGACAAAGATAGCTAAATGGATACTTCCTATACAAATAAGGCTGAGTATCATTAAACTTGAAACTCTGTTTCCAGTGTTGTCTATGTCGCAGAACCCATATTTCCCAGGCATTTGAATGACATTAATTCATCAGTCCCAGATTGTGGTCTATAAATGACATTTAGGCCCATCTTGTGACGCTAACATTAATATTAACGTAGTTCACATTGTGATGACATGACAAGTACCACCTGTGAAAAAGTTGCAAATTCCTGGGGGAGGACAGTAGAGCAGGATAAACGGAGGGATGTGAAGGATGAGAAAACACTCTCTGAGTATTTATTAGCTCCTCAGTCTTTGAGGCACATAGCCATTTTTAAATATCACTACCTTGGGAAATAGGCATTATTACTACCTCACTTGAAGAACAGGAGAGCTGTGAAGTCTAACAAACTTCCTCACGGTTACATTCCTGCTAAATGTCAGACTCAGGGTTTAAACACATGCAATGTGACCACAAAATAGGAGGCTTTATTGGTTTCTCTAAACAGCTTCTCTTTTCCCCAGTTCTTAAGCCAAATTCAATACAAGGCAGACTGACTTCCAATCAGGATTTTCAAGCTAATTTCGACATGGGTACCCTTAATCCCTCCATGGGACAACTTCCTGCCTCCTGGCTTACTCAGTGTTGTTGGCAGCCAGTATAGGAGGGCTCAGCTCCTGTACATACAACTGATGAGTGATGGACGGCATTTTTAGTTGTGACAATTGGTGCATGGACTGGACCACAAGAACAAGAATCCTGGGCTCTCTTTTGTTTCCAATAGTAAGCTACTCCCACGACTTCAGGTAACTTCTCTCTTGTCTTTTATGCTTACTTCCAACACTTAACAATCATGGAAACTATTCAAATTGTTTAGAAATTAGATGCTGTAATTTAGCTGGTAAAGGGGTGAGACAGATGACTGATAAGGAAAAAAGGAGAAAAATCTCTACTGTAACTTTTGAGACCGGGTTCCTTTATGTAAGCCAGAGTTCTGAGGCATCAACATAGTCATCATGGGGGTTGTGAGATAGTTTAGCCTATAAGGTGCTTTTCATACATGTGTTCAACTGCCAGAACCCTTATAAAAGTTGGTTGTGATAGAGCTGTTCCTGAACCCATGGTCCTTCTGCCTCAGTTTCCTATGAGTTAGAATTCCAGGAGCACCCTGCCATGAATAGATTCTTATGGGTTTCGCCTAATACCCGCTTAATATTCTACCTCCATGGACAATTTTATTTTCTTTCAATTTCAATTTTTTTAAAAAAGCAGCAATGGTGAAACCTATGCCTCCATCAACAATGACCAATCCACTCAATTCTTATTAGCTATTATTATGAGGTTGGGCCCCCTGTGTTTATGTATAAACATAGTTGTTTTAAGTCCTGTGTGTGAGAAGCTACTCACTCTGCCAACCAGAACTTTGGTTGTTGGTTTGACCCATTTCTTGCAGCTCACACTGATTCTTCATTTATCTGGGACTAAAGTTCACTGCATTCTGAGATGAGGAAACAATTTCCACTTTCTGTGCATCATGCCCTCCAAGTGGGATTTTCCCAAGAGCTTTTCTCAAAAAAAAAAAAAAAAAAAAAAAAAAGGAGAACAGGAGGCTGGTTTTAGAAAGGAACTGCTACACGCACAGCGAGTCTCAGCCCCTGGGGAAAGGTCTCACCACAGGCTATTCTTAGAACTGAGTTGTGAGTTTGCAAATGGAAAGCGAAACTCCATTGCATGTGTGCCATGCACAGTGGAGGGGCCTAGGCACCAGGGAATGGAAGGACTCAGAGGCGTCTCCTCAGATGGCATATGTCTTCCTGTGCTCTAGAGGAAGGAATGCAGTCACGCTCTTTCTTTGAGCTGTGGCTTGAGGAGGGAAATATCTGAAGCAGGCAGTTGCTGTGATGCTGAAATGAATAAGAATATCTTGGTGAAATTTTACTGAGCCAAAGCAAAAGGAAGAGAAATAGAGTCTCTGAAATAGCTGAAAGGACAGCTTTTGTCTCAGTGACCATGCTAAGGACCAACTTGCTAGTTCTCTCTAATTGTGTGTAAAATGAACAAAGTGATGCCACCCTATCCTAAGTTTGCTTTCATCCTCTATTACTAAAATGATTCATGTAATCCATGGATATATTTGATTCTTTAAATCTACATAAAGTTTGTATTTACCACCAGGGTAGATGGAAGACTTATGGCATACTACTTAGAGCATACATGACCTTTTTTTTGATGTAGGATTCCCCTCTGTATGCTATAAATATGTTTTATTGTCGTTGGTTAATAAAGAAGCTGCTTTAGCATATAGCAGGGAAGAATATAGTCAGGCTGGAAGAGATATATAGAGAGAGTAGGTGGAGTCAGAGAGACATAAAGTAGAAACACCATGTCTTTCATTGAAAGAGAAAGTCACCCACTGGATCCTTAAGAATAAGCCACAGCCTTGTGGCGATACATAGATTAATAGAAATGGGTTAATTTAAGATGTAAGTGTTAGCTAGAAATAGGCCTAAGCTATTGGCCAAACAGTATTGTAATTAATATAGTTTCTGTGTTATTATTTGGGTCTTGGCAGCCAAAAAACAAACAGTATCCGCCAACAAAATGGGTCCCACAGTGGGATAACTACATCCACATAAAAACTCAGAGAGCTTGGGAAAAAAATCTAGACACAAAAGAACAAAGGTAAGCACAGCTTCTTGGTAGCCATGTTTTTTCAGATTGGCTCTGTTTGCTGGCAGTGAGCAGAGGTGCAGCTTCTTTAAGAGAAAGCTTCATGACTTAGCATAAACATCAAAAAACTGCATAGCTTTATTAAGAAATGGCTTTCTGGTTTGTGCTGGGGGTGGCAGCACAAATAATTCTGGCTTTTCCAGGGGCGGGGAGGCTGCAATTAAATGGGGTCTGTGAGCATCATATTACAAGTTGTTTAAGGGAGACATAGTCTTGCTGCATTCATGGAATTTGGGCAGATAGAATGGCTTGCAGAGCTGGTGGTAAACATACCTCCACCATGTTGGACTGGGTGGTGCAAGCAGGTAGGGCTGCAGAGTTTGTCCTAGCCATGCCTGATGAACATTTAAAGAAAAAAAGAAGGTGCTCCTGATCAGAAAATAATCACAGATACACAATAAATACAGATTCAGATGAAAAAGGCCTGTGAATGGGTCACAGTGTTAGAAAAATGTATGTAGGCTTGGGCGAGAGAAGAAAAAGAGTATAGACAGTTATAAAGAGAAATAGGTTCAAAAAACAAAACAACGTCTTTAAAAAGACAGAGTATAGACAGTCATAGGTTAAAGGAGTAAAGAAAAATAAGTCATATAAAGATGGAATATACATAAAGAGTCTGAACTATGTATACTATTGTGTTTGTGTTTTCTTTGAATATTTTGTTTGTGAATGGCCTAAGTACAAAGAGATATTTAATTGTATGGGCTGCTAAGATAAACCAACACATATATTTTAAAGGTATCTGTACTTCAAAATTTGAGTCTAAGGATGTGATGATTTGGAAAAGAGGTTCTGTTTTTGTTTCCATAGAAGATGAGAACTTGTGGATTCCTTCTAGGCAAATATGGTTTGATCAAACAAGACTCCCTGAAGCAATGGCCCAGATGGTCCAACATCAATGACAGCTTCAGAAGTCCTGGATGAGATGGACCTACCACACAGGATACCCCATGAAAGACCTGATTAACAGCACCTCAAATCAGCAGGACATAGTCTAGAAAACAACACCCAAATGCCCTAAATGATTGTTTATAAATGTTTGTTTACATTTAAAGGGGGCTATGCTATAGAGATGAATACTTTGCATTGGTACAGAGCTTGGTTTATTGTTATATATATATTTCTGCTTTTAATTAAGGTAATGTGTGTGAAGCTCATTTAAAAATGGAATGTATAGTTAAGAAATACAGATTAATAAATAGTCATCTATAATATTCAAACTTGTAGTCATGTTAGTTAGGGTTTCTAGATGTGCAGAGATACATTTCAGATGGATAGGTATACTTCAAACCCTTCAAAAATTAACGGAATACTGCATTGAAAATGTTCTAAGAACTTAGGACTTTTTGTGACAATGAGACATATCTGCTCCTGGCATCAACAATCTTATTCAAGAGGATGATGGACATCAAAGAGACTCCTTATAGAGCTTGTTAGCCATTTGGGCAAGAAACTGCTCTTGACTGGACTGCTTGATGGTATGCTATATGAACTGGACATACAGGGCCCACAGAAAAATGACTGTTGAACCTACATAAAGATAATGAGACAGTCCTTCAGGGTTTCTGCTTCATGAAAGAGTCTGCCAGACAGTCTGCAGGACACAGAAGAGAGAAACTGCTCAACTTTGCCATTACAAGACAGATATTCAAATTTCCTGCTTCATGAAAGAGTCTGCTGTATAGTATTGGCCTGGTGTGGGACAATTCTGTATTCTGTCAATTATGTTTTAAATAAATGCTGATTGCCCAGTAGCCAGGCAGGAAATATAGGTGGGACAACCAGACAGAAAGTAGAGGCAGGGCAATGAGAACAGGAGTATTCTGGGAAGAAGGAAGATCTTTCTCCAGTCCTGTCCAGACACCGAAGAAGCAGGATGTGATCTGCCCCTGTTGAAAAAGGTACTGAGCCATGTGGCTAACATATACTAGAATAATGGGTTAATATAAGTCATAAGAGCTCATATGAAGCCCAAGCTAATGGGCCAATCAGTTTACAACTTTGTAGATCTCTGTGTGATTTTCTTTGGGGGCTTATCAGCTGTTGGAATTAGGTAGGACATTAACCCCAACAATCAGGCCCTCATGTTACATGGGCCTCTAGGCTGAAGATGGATGCCCCAATATTACAGAAGAACTTTGGGTGACTTTCCAGGCAGCAAGATGTCTCTGTCTATTCTAGAACATTGAAAGTTGCTTACAATGAACTTCCTATTACTTTGGTGTATTATGTCCTTCTGGGGTATTTGAACAGGTGAAGACATATAGTTACAGTTTTCCAAGTTATGATAAAATACAAATTAGATATAAAACTTTAGATTCACAAAGATAGGATAGATGATAAAGTATTTTCCTTAATTTGGCAAATGTAAATGTACAAAATATTATAATTGTAATTCTTGCTTGATACCTGTTTTGTTATATGTAATTTTTCTATGTTAACATTGAAAACTTCCTTTTTATTTAGACAGAAAAGGGGAGATGATGTAAGATTCCCCCTGTATGCTATGAATGTGTCTTATTGCCATTGGTTAATAAAGAAGCTGCTTCAGCCTATAGCAGGGCAGAATATAGCCAGGCTAGAAGATATATATATATATATATATATATATATATATATATATATATATATATATATATATATAGAGAGAGAGAGAGAGAGAGAGAGAGAGAGAGAGAAATGGAATGTAGCCACTGAAGAAATTAGATGCCCACAAGACCCTTACAAGTAACCTGCAGGTGCGTGCTGATACACGGATTAATAGAAATGGGAGAAATGAGTTAATTTAAGATGTAAATGTTAGCTTGAAATATGCCTAAGCTATTGGCCAAACATTCTTGTAATTAATATAGTTTCTATGTTATTATTTGGATCTGGGTGACTGGGAAGAGAACAAGGAGTCTCTGTCAATAATTTATTTTAGATAAATTCAATATACATTCTGAAATATTAACATAGCATCTTGGTAATAGTGAGATGGCTCAGGAGCAATATAAATTTGGAGTAAACTTGCTCACATGAATATACACTATATATTCATATTACACATATGTATTACACATGCATTACACACAATAATACTATGCACACCTCATATTTAAACACAGTAATTTTCATTTTCTTGTTTTAGTGTAATGTTCTGTTTGAGACAGAGTCTTGTTATAAACGCTGGGCTATTTTGAACTTGAAATTCTCCTGTTTTCCATGTGATTGGTCACAGGTTGTGCCACTTTATCAAGAAATCAGTATATTTCTGCCTTTCTTTTGGTGTACGAGGTCCTTTGGACTATGTATTGCTTTCATTGGTTGAATAAAGAAACTGCCTTGGCCTTTTGATAGGGCAGAACTTAGATAGGTGGAGTAGACCAAACTGAATGCTGGGAAGAAGGACAGTGTGGCAGATGCCATGAAGTACCTGCCTGAGTCTGACGCTGGTTAGAATCTTTCCCAGTTAACCACAATCACTTGGTGATACACAGATTTAATAGAAATGGGTTAATCAAGATGTGAGAGTTAGCCAATAAGAGGCTAGAGATAATGGGCCAGTCAGTGATTTAATTAATAAAATTTCTGTGTGATTATTTCGGGTGTAAGCTAGCTGGGTGCCCGGGACCAAAAGCAGGCCCTGTCTTCTTGTAACACTCTTCATTTATATCCATCTGAGTGTGTACATTGATTGGCGAGATAAAAAATTTTTATACATAAAGGTGAAGCCTAGAGTTTCCTACAGCCTGTAACAAAATCCTTAAGATTGTCTACTTAACATGAGTAATTCTGGCACTTATGCAAACACTTGACTTAAAAGAAAGAAATTGTCTATTTTTAATTGATGAAGGATCAAAGAAATATGAAGGAAGTGGTAAACAAACAAAATGTTGTATTAATTTGATAAATATAAATTTATTTTTACAAATTTATTAATACAAATAGAGTATTGGTATTAAACATAAAAGCACCCACCTACTGAAAATCAAGATCAGAAGAAAGTCAAGTTGTGACATCATTCAAGCTAGTGACAAGGGTCAATCACAGTTTTCCAGACCCAGGGCAGACAAAAATAATGAGGTGCTTTAGGACCTAGACCATGAAACCACCAAAGGCTTTGTCTACCTATCTACTTTCATGGAGGGAGACAAGCATGAGAAGGTATTCTGAAGACCTTGCCTATTTCTTCTGGTATCAAGCCATGGAGCACATTGAACAATGACAGTCATGCTCAGTACTGAGAAATAACAGTAAGAAGTGAACCATCTTGTTTTTGTTTATAAGAATTGCCTCAGATTGTGCTGACCTTCAAAATAGTCACGTTCGGAATACAAGTTGGTCATTCCAAGGTGATGCTACCCTCAAAATAAGAAGAAGACCTTAAAAGAATGTGTCACAATGATATCATGATTCACTGAAGCATACTTCTTATTGCCTTTAGTACTGTTTTCCGAAGAACAACAAAAGAAGTTTCCCTCAGGTGTTACACAAATTTCTCTCTAAAATGATGTTCAAGGTTTTCTCAGAAAGCAAAACAAACAAAAATGTAATCTGGGACTGGAGAAATGATTCAGCAGATAAAATTCTTGCTCTGAAGGTTCAGGGAACTGAGTTCAAATTCCCAGTTTAAAAAAGATAGTCAGTCAATGTAGGTCATTTCTGTGATATCAGTGATCCTACGATAAAATGGGAGGTGAAGATAGGAGAATAATTAGGTGCTAATGGATCAGTTTATGCAGCACTAAACAAGGAAACCTCGTCTCAAGCAAGGTAGCAGGTGTGGCTTAAGCAAGAATACTGTCCTCTTTCCACTATATGCTTGTTGTGACACACAATCATCTGTACTCATACACACATATTAATACATACAAACTGTAAATCTACTCTATTATATCATGATTTTTTGGCATAAAGAATAACATTTATGTAACATTTCTTCTAGAGTAAATTTCCCCAAATCCTAACTCTCCACAGATATTCTTGTCACTTATGGAGTGCTATATAAGCCTAATGCAATTGTTACTGATCAGTCTTACTTTCCGTTGTAGTAGAATGACTTGAAAATTTTTGTCTTACAAGTAGAAGGATTAGGCATTATATTCCTTTGTAATACATCCCACAGTATCATACACAGTTAGGAAACTTAGTAAGTATTTCTTTAACCTAGAGATTGTCAGCCCTGTCTGCATAAGTTTGGAATTGCCCAGATTCTAATTTTATGGGTAACGTGTGAGGCCCTACTTTAAGTAATTTTTAAATGGTTCCCAGTGATTTTTAGTATGCAGCTGGACTAGAGAATAGCTTGTCAGATTTTCCATAGAATTTTTAGTTTTAATGCCTTGGTCTTTCAAATGACTTTTCACTAAACCTCTCAAAGTCTGCAATGACTTTTCAAAATGTAGAAACCAAAAATGATAGCAGGCATCCATCATTATCTTAAACATGAAAAATGTGAAAGACATATAAAGTATTACTGAATCTTTAAACCATTCTCAAAATAAGTATTCAGTAAATGCATTTATCATAAGGATGATGTTAAAGAAGTATGGCAGGTAAATAGGGGTCAAGGGAATGAAAAGAAAAGAGAAAATTATATCAACTGAGCAGGGAGGCCACAACCAAGAGAAAGTTCACAAAGCAATCTCACAGGGTCTAGATATCTACTGCTGGAAAATAGTTACCCTTGAAATCTCAGCTGTACTGTTTTCATCAGGGTTTTCTTGAAAAATGCAATTGATATAATAAATATATATTACAAAGGCAATTTGTTAGTTTGACTTGCATTGCATGTCTTATCTTATTCAAGCTGGGGAGTACAACAATGGTCATCAATAAGCTAGAGAATCTATGAACCCTCTAGAACCATGACCTGGAAACTTCAGTAGTTCCTATCTAGAGCTGAAGGCCTGGGAGATTTCTGAAAAGCCATGGTCTTCAGTCCATGTTGGAAGGTCTAACAAGTGTTTTCTAGTGTTAACTAAGTTTAACAGCAGTAGAGCAGATAGGAGGCATCTGTCTGCAGGTAGAGAAGACTGGTAGGTATAAAGAATCAGGTTTGCTCTCAGATCTTCTTATAACTGGTCTGACTTCTGATAGTGCCACCCATTGTGGGGGAAGGTATATTCTTCTCAGTTATTCCAGGACACATGACTCTAGACCCTATACAAGCTACTCTATTGGTGAATTCAAATCCAGTCAAGTAGACTATCAAGACTAGCCCTAATGCCTGCCATCCATTCTGGCACTTCAACTTCTTTGCACACTATATTGCATATCTCACTGGAATTTCACATCCATAACTGCACTTTCCATATCGCACTTTACTAAGCATTCTCCTCTGAGTTTCTCCCATTTGAGCATTTCATAGAGTACTTTGGGTTATAGCAACAAATAAGATCTCTAAAGAAGGGGGGGATAAAGGGTGCTTTAAGAACACTGTCTGCTAGCCTTCCCATCACAGAGCCTGTCTTTCTTACTACCATTTTCATTTTTGTGTTGGTGGCTAGTCTCCCAACCATGGTTTTAGTGTTTTTCCACATGCATAGCTCATCTACAAGGATGAAAATGGGTGGAGCACAAGTGTAATATAAGGGCCTGCTTGTTGGGGTTTCTGTTCTGCCCAGTTCCCACAGCCATTAAGCCCCAAAGAAATCACACAGAGAGGTCTATATTAATGATAGACTGATTGGCCCATTAGCTCAGGCTTCATATTAGCTCTTTTACTTATATTAACCCATTATTCTTATCTATGTTAGCCACATGGCTCGGTACCTTTTTCGGCAGGGCACTGGGGAGGCAGAGACAGGCAGATATCTGTGAGTTCAAGGATAGCCTGGTCTACAGAGTGAGTTCCAGGACAAAGATACACAGAGAACATGTCTCAAAAAGCAAAAAGTTAAAAGTAAAAATAAAAGAAATAGAGGTTAAAACAAAGCCACGTATAGAGGAAAAATACACAGAGAATCTTGATACTGTATGTTATTATGCTCTCTTTGAATTGTTTGAATGCTAAGGAGCAACAGCTGCTAAAAGATATTTGCTTGTAAATGCTGCAGAATTAATTCAAGATAGTTATTTTGAAAATACCTTGACTTCAAAATTGAAGTCAAAGGTATGTTACTTTGGAGAAGAGATGTTGCTTTTGTTTCCATAGGAAATAAGAGGTTGTGGATTCATTCTGAGTTAAGAAAAATCAGGTTTGATCAAGGAAGACCACCTTAGAAATCTCTGGTAGGAACAGGTGGCACAAATGACAGAATTCTGCATCTAGAACAGGTTCAAGACTGCTGCCTGAGATGATCAAGCCTCATAGGATACTCCAGTCAGGACTTGATCATAACTCTAAATTTTCTTTAGGTCCCCATAAGATTATCAGCGCCCCCAACCAGCCGAAAGTGCCATGAATACTATGCCCACATTCCAAAAAAAATGGACTATGGATAATTTCCTTTGTTTAAAAAAAAAAGAGGGGTAAGTGGTGCAGGAGAACTGTCTGTATTCTGTCAATCATGTTTTAAATAAATTCAGATTGGCCAGGCAGGAAGTATAGGTGGGAAAACCAGACAGGAAGTAGAGGTGGGGAAATGAGAACAGGAATATTCTGGGAAGAAGGAAGATTCCTCCCCAGTCCTGCCCAAACCACCGAAGAAGCAGGATGTGACCTGCCCTGCTGAAAAAGGTACTGAGCCATGCGGCTAACATAGATAAGAATAATGGGTTAATATAAGCTACAAGAGCTAATAAGAAGCCAGAGCTAATGGGCCAATCAATTTATAATTAATATAGATCTGTGTGTAATTTCTTTTTGGGTTACTGGCTGTGGGAACTGGGCAGGACAGAAATCCCAACAAGCCGCTCCTTCATGTTACACACAAGTTATGATTGTTCCTTGGAACCAAGAGTAGCTAAGCCTCCCTGCTTCCTTTTTATGAAATTTTTCAAACTTCTTCATAAAACCGTTAGTGTTCATATTAGCACAATCCTAATGTATTCTAGCATCTGAAGCATCAGAGAAATTACTGGATATATTCTAAAACAAAATGTGTCTCTGAAAGTGTCGTATATTGAATTATTTTCCTGTTTTCTTCTTTGTTGTAAGATGATAGAAAGAAAATACATATAATAGGCTAATGGCTTAGCCTATTCCTGGATGTGCTGAAGAGTCTCTTTCAGAAGATCTAGAAGTTGGGTGGCGGTGGTGTATGCCTTTAATCCCAGCACTTGGGAGGCAGAAGCAGGAGGATCTCTGTGAGTTCGAGGCCAGCCTGGTCTACAAGAGCTAGTTCCAGGATAGGCTTTAAAGCTACAGAGAAACCCTGTCTCGAAAAACCAAAATAAACAAATAAATAAATAAATAAATAAATAAATAAATAAGGTCTAGAATCACAAGAGTGATGAGACACTGGGCATGCTTGTTGGGTATCACCTTGATAAGGAAGATCTGCCCACTCTGGGTGGTACCACACCCTGGTCTGGGTTCCCAGACTCTATAAAAAGAGAATGTGAACTGAGCAAGGTATCAAGTATTCTATTTCTTGAGTATATAAGCAGTTTGATCAGTTGATCCAAACTGTGACTGTGTATGACACAGGCAACCTTCTGTGACTGTGCCAACAAGGCTTCCTTCCTAAATTTTTTTTCAGTGTACTTTTAAAAGAGAAATAGAAAAGCAACTAAGATACAGATAAGAAACAAAATATGATGAACTAAATACTTATATAATTAATTCTACTCTCTAGCTCAAAGTATTCTTTCATATAAATTTATTTTGACAACATAAATATATGTAGCATTAATTAATTTACATTCAAGAAACCATTTTGTAGTTATTTTAACCAGAATAACATAAAGCCACAATGATAAATATGACTTGTTTCTTATGGCCAGGTCCATTATCAATGGCTCAGCATTTCTTGTGAATATAAAGTAATATGAGCATCACTGCTAAATACCCTATGTTTCGAGTGGCTTGGCTTCAGCGAATATAGAACTCAGGTGGGTTGTACAAGTTAGTAAAAAAGTTAACTTATAGATGGAGGCTGTACTATAGTTTCTGGCCACCCAGACAGAATAATCACACAGCAACAATATTAATTACAACATTGCTTGGCCAATGTTGTATTTTTAGTTAGCTCTTACATCTTGAATTAACCAATTTCTGTTAATCTGTGTATAACCATGATGCTAAAGCCTACCAAATAAGGTTCCAGGTGTCTGTCTTCTTCAACAGCTACATGGCATCTCTCTTTGACTTGCCTACTCTCTCTCTATATCTCTGTTCAGATTTTCCTACTGGCTTTATTCTGCCCTGTCATAGGCCTAACCAGTTTCTTTATTAACTAATGGCAATAAAACATATTCATAGCATACAGAGGAGTATCCCACATTATCTCCCCTTTCCTGTGTAAATAAAAAGGAAGGTAAAATTACATATAACAAAATAGGTTGTAAGAAAGGATTACAGTTACAACATTTCTTTGTGACACTAAAGTCTCATGTACAATTTATCTTTTATCATAACTAAGGAAAACTATAGCTATCTGTCTTCAACTCCACCAAGACCATAGAAGGATATAGTATTACCTATGTAAACAGGAAGTACATTGTAAGTGACTTCCAAAACTCTTAATTTAACAGAGATATCTTGCTGCCTGGGCAGTCACCCAAAGTTCTTCAGTAACATTGGGGCATCCATCTTCAGCCTACAGTCCCATAGTATCTGGCAAATTTTTCCATGAAGCAGGAAATTTGAAAGTCTGTTTCACCTATATTGTCAGTTTGTCAGTCATTTTCTTTAGTTTCCTGCAGAATGTCTGTCAGACTCTTTCATGAAGCAGGAACCTTGAAGGACTGTCTCACCTTCTTTAGGCAGGTTCAACAGTCATTTTTCTGTTGATCCTGCATGTCCAGTTTATATAGCATACCTTCAAGCAGTACAAACAAGAGCAGTTTCTTGCCCAAATGGCTGGCCTTATTACATTGAAGGCAAATTCCATACTGAGTTTCTTCAATGCCCATCAACCTCTCTGAAGTAATGGGTGCTGCCAGAAGCAAACATGTCTCAATGTTGAGAAAAGTCTAAGTTCTAACAATATTTAAAATGCCATATTCTGTAGGTCTTTGAAGTGTTGGAGATTTTCAGTCTAATTGAAATATAACTCTGTATATCTAGAAAACCTAACTAATACGATTACAAGTTTGACTACTATAAATGACTATCTATTGATCCATAATTTTAATTATAAATTACATTTTTAAATGAGCTGTATAAGCATAATACCTTAAACAAGATTAAAAATATACATATAACAAAATTAAAATTAAATTTGCATCAATAAACCAAAGTCCATATCAATGTAGTATTTATTTCTATGTCATATCCTCCTTTAAATGAAAACAAACACTTATAAACAATAATTTGGGGAATCTGGGCATAATTTTCTCCAAACTGTTTCCTGCTCTTTGTTGGACAAAGTATTTTTAGGGTTCCAAAGAATTTTCAGGGGGTCTTGTACAATCAAACCACATTAGTCTGGAAGGAATACACAGGTTCTCATCTTCTGTGGAAACAAAAGCAGAACCTCTTTTCCAAAGTAACGTAACATATCCTGAGTCTCAAATTTTGAAGTCAAGATAACTTTAAAATATATATTTTAGTTTAGCTTAGTAGTCTGTACAATGAAATGTCTCTCAATAGTTCGCTCATCCACAGTCAAAAATTCAAAGAAAACCCAATAATATACATAATCCAGACTCTCTGTGTATATCCCATCTTTACGTGGCTTTTTTATTACTCTATTACTTATTATCTTTACTTCATTAGTCTATTACTGTTTGTATTCTTTCTTCTCATTCTCATTAACTGTATTCTACAATGTACCCGTATAACCTGAGACAAGTGCAGCTTTCATCTCTCAGCAAAGAAGTTTCTCTTTGTAACAAACAGTGACAATTATAGAAAACCTCATCTGGTGAAAAGTTAGAAATGGACTGACCTTGGTGTGCTCAGTCCTGTCAGATGCATCTGCAACACAAACTTCAGCACATAAGCTCAAAGAACCTTATGTTAAGCAGTATAGAAAGAATGTAAGAACCAGAAGAATGGAATGTCTGCTCTGAGGTTTACTCCTAGATGTGAAAGGGAGACTTTATTCATGACACTACAATGATATGGTTGCCCACACAAAACTTGAACAAGGACAATACTACTATACAAGCTAACATGAAAGGGGCATCTCACAGGGTTCCAACCCAAGACAAAGAACTATGGGGAACTGATGATTTCCAGTAGACAGAAACTTAGTCTTTCTCAGGGATGAGCTTCCTAATTGGCTATCATATATCAAGAGGTCAACCCTGAAATCATATACACATAAGCAACACTCAATGTATTTGTCAGATTTTTTCACAAATTTATGCATATTATGCATAAGTGTGTATGTGCATGTGTGTGTAGCAACATTAGTCATATAAAAAGAGGCCATCAATTTGAGAGTGGATGAGGAATGTATAGACAAAGGAAGAGTTGAAAGGTGGGGACATGGGAGAGATTGGATGGAGGAAAGAAAATAGAGGAGCAAAGCAATTATGTTATAATTAAACTTTTAAAATTCATAATAAAAATAGAGTAAAGTATAATTAATGGAGTTGATTAAAATAGAAATTAGAAGTAGGCACAAGCATTCCCCCACAAGTAAATATCTTTGCACATAGACGTGAAAGGCAGGTACAGGTTAACAGTCTCTGAGAACAGAAGCAACTCAAGGCCATTCTAGTATACAAATATTCTGAGTCCTGTCAAGTGCACTCATAGCAGTGTTCTAGTGTCAGCTTCAAGGGGAAAGATGGTCTCTATTATCATGGAATTTAGAGCATAACATGGCATTAAGGGTCAAAGTCTAGAGTATCAAAAGCTGATGAATTCACGATTCATTATTCATGATTAACGAGAATTATGTGGGTGTTGCTGAACGAGTGGGAATGTCATGGAAGTTGTACTCAAAGACATCGTGGTGAGCATGGAACTGGACAAATGAGTCAAAATAAGAGACCTTAAGACTTTCTGAGAAAAGTGACCATATAGAATTCAGAGGGTCCTAGGAATGAGATGAGTTTGGGCTTACAATAAGAAACTTTCAGAAGACAGAAAAGCGAGAGAAGGAGAGCTAGACATGAGACAAAAGACTGCTTCTAAAAGCTTGGACAGAAGTTAGTTTTAGCATCTTTTTCACTAGAATAGAGCCCTGGATCTCTCCACAGAATGATCATTGACGTCGGCATGAGCTCCAGATGGTGACAGTGGAGAGAGAGCAGTAACTGCTGGGAGACTTTCAAGTCTGGTTTTAGGATATTTGGCACATCACTGAATGTGCAAACATACAATTCAGCGTTTAAATTGCCATTTTATTTCTTTGATTTTTAAGGAAAAGTAGGGTCTGCAGCCGGAAATTTCAGAAATAATATCAGGGGTTTGTTACAGAGAGAGGATATTAGCCTGGCATGGGTAACTTATGTACCACAAGTTACATATTTTAAGTGAATGCTCACTGGATCATTTAAGTTGGCATTTACAACTTGTGTTGAAAATAGAAACTTTGCTTGGCATGCAAGGTATAAGAATTATCTTCTAGAGAGAGATGAAGAAAAACTGTGTCTAGGCAAGAACAGGAACACACCAAACTTTGACTTTGAGAAGGTTATAGACAACCTGGCATTGTCTATGATTTATTATGAGCTTCAGAAAGACCTCAATAAAGTTCCACATGACAGGTGTCTATTGAAAGCAAGAAGTAGGTATATCCTGGGTAGAGCATGGTAGTGAATAAAAATGAGAAGGGGGGTGTACTGAAGACAGAGGTACTGCTGACAGGAGGAGCAACATTGCCGTTTAGGTAAGTCTGGTAATAGCTAAGCTATTTTCTTGTAATTGTGTTGGTTTTTGGAGCTGAGATCAACATCTTGGAATGTTTATTGTGAGAGAATTGCAGAAACTGGATGAACTAGGTGCTTAATAGCCTAGATAAGATTAATTTTGAGTTAAACTGCCCCTAGCCTGGTTATGTTTTTACAGATTGCTGCAGTATTTGATCAGGAAGGAGGCAGACAATAAACACTCGCAGTGAATCAGTGAGCTCGCTTGTTAAACCATAAAAACAGTTCCAAAAGCCAAGACACACAGAAGGAACTTCAATGTACAGGGGAACATACATCTGGCCAGGAAGAGGGTATCTGGTTCCAAACTAAGGTTCATTCAAACTTCTAAATCACTGGATCCAATTTTGAAGCTACAAATGAGCAAATTGAGTAAAGGATTTCCATGGGCTCCTTCAGTAGCATCCTGATGCCATTCTGATTTTAATCAGAATGCAGAGGTTACATATTTCAAGGCAATGCCTGGATGATTCCATTTCATGGTTAGAACAGTAAGAAGCCTCCCCAGTCCCTAATCCACACAATGAACACATAATAGAAATAATAATAAAAGAAATGCCAAGCATTTTCTGTAAATTAAAGTTGTTTTTACCAAATTATGGGCCATATTTTTTGGATGTATGCTCTCAAGTGAATTAATACTGCTTGTAAGAAAAAAGAGAGATGTGAGTGTCTTAAGTATATTGGATACATAAAAGCCAGAGTATGCATAATCGTCTTGCAAGAGTCCTTAAATCTCTGTATATAAACTGTTTAAAAGTAAATTAAAATTATCCCTTAATGAAATACAAATCTGAAGTCACTTGAATAACTAATCATTTTATGACCCATGCAGTGAATTTTTAATGTCTAATTCTACCTGATTATTTTAGATATGTCTGTGTTGTAAATTAAAAGCTACATAAATCATTAATGTGTTGATACAGATCAGTGAACTGCTTACACTATGTGTGATTCCTTAGGACACACAATGTCTAATCCACCTCCCTCCCTTTCAATTATATGGCAACCAGGCACTTTCCTGTTCATCTTTTCAAAGGTCTCATTTGGTAGAACTACACAACAGCAGCTTTAACAACTTTCCTGTAAAGTGCCATGCTTGCAGTCAAAGGAGATTCATGCTGTAGAATAAAATGGATCCCAAAGTCAAGGGTGTGGACACATAGGAAGGGAGACATTCGTTTGTTAAAATCTGTGTTCTTGAGAAATGAGTAACAGAACATTTGCAATTTGTTGGGTTCATGAAGCAGTACTACCTTCCTGGAAAAGACTACTTTTTCTGTACCTTCAGTTATAGGCTTACTCTTGCCTGCTAGGAGGGTCCTCATTTTCTCTCTTTATCAATTTAATAATTACACATCCTTTGGAGACCTTCTCAAGATCTATATACTCTAAGATGCTGATCAAGTGCACCCATAATTAAAACAAGTGCAATTCATGTCAGAGAAACTCTGCTAAATTGTATATGAAGTATCTGCTGTAATAATGAATTTCTTCTAGGTGCTATCGATATATGAAGATGAGTAAGACGTAGTCCTCAGAGCGTATCAGGGAACATCAAAATAGACAAAAATAGTCAAAAGTTAACATGCGCTGTGAAAGAAAATCAAACTAAATATTATAGCTATATCGCAGGAGAGGAATTAATAAAGAATTCACAGGATTAGCAAGAAATTGTCATAGAAACATAGTCAGAGACAAGCAACAGCAAGTACCCTTTCTCTTTCAGGCATGGAAGCAGTTATATAACTCTGCTATTGAGAATAAACATACACATATCACACACACACACATGCACACCTGCATGCACACACGCACATACACCCCCCACACACACACACGCACACACAACAGTTCAGTTTGGAAATTTTCAAATTGAAATGCACTAAAGGGTTTTAGGTTCTGGTAAAGGAAGGAAGCATCTACCCACTAGGGGCCTCTCTTGCCCAGTCTGCCCATGAATGGACCAATGCTCTCTGGGAACTCACCTCCCCACTCAAGGAAGACGGCCATTAGTACCAAGGGAAGCACCAATCTCAGAAGGTCCTAGGTGCTGGGGAGTGACTAAGTGCATGGTCCACTGATGAGCTTCCTTCGTATCCAGTCATAAACAGAGATGCTTCCTCCTGCAGCAGATGGGTATGGATGCAGAGTCTCACAGTCAGACATTACATACAGAGGGGTCTAAATCAGAGGTAGAAATTACAGAGTCTAAATTTCCATGCTCCTGGAATTCAAGGAATCCTATGGAGGAGGTGGACAGATTTTAAAAGCCATAGTGGTGGGGACGCCAGAAGAATAAGACTGAATCAACTAAGTAAGGTGCATATGAGCTCACAGATATTGAAGGAGAAAACTGGAAAGTCTATCCCAGGTCCTAAGTGTATATATTATTGCTATTAGCTCAGTATATTTATGGGACCTCTGACTGTGAGAACGAGTGGGTCTGTGAATCATATGCTTGTTCTTGGGCCTCTTTTCTATTATTGGGTTGCTGTATCTGACTTCAATATGATAGTTTTTGCTTCATCTTTTTACTTTTGTCATTTTTGATTGTTATCTTTTAGAAGTTTGTTGTTTTCTGATGAGATACAGAAAGGCCGTGAATTCAGAGGGTAGGAAGGAACTGGGAGGTGTACAGGGGAGAAGAAGGTATAATCAGGATATACTGCACGAGGGAAGAATATTTTCAATTAAAAACATGTTTTAGAAAGAAGGGTATTTTAGGCTGGGAAAATGAATTAGTTATTAAAAGTACCACACTGCTCTTCAAAAAGGACTCAAGTTCAGTTTCCACCACCCAGTTTGGGCTGCTCATAAGCAGATGTACCTTCATCTCCAGGGGACCCAGAACCCTCTTCTGGACTCTGTGGCCACCTCCACACTCACAGACCAAGCTCACACATGCACACACATACACATAAATAAAAATAACAATGAATGTGAATATTTCTTTTAATCTCAGATTTGGTCCCTACCCTTAACAGCTCAAAGACCCTCACAGAAGGAGGAGGTAGAAAGAGTGTAAGAGCCAAAAGGACACCAAGAGAACAAGACCCTCTGCATCAACTAAGCAAATTAGATGTGAACTTATAGAGAGTGAAGAAGCAAGCACAGGTCCCGCAATGGTCTGCCATGTGTCCACTGTGTATATATTACAGCTTTCAGTTTAGTACTTTTATGGGACTGTGTGAACAAGTTGGTCTCTGACACATGTGCCTGCTTTTGGAACTCTTTTCCTTTTGTTGCTTCACCTTTTTATTTTTGTCATTTTTGTTATCTTTTAGAAGTTTGTTGTTTTCTGATGAGATACAGAAAGGTGGTGAATTCAGAGGGTAGGAAGGAACCGGGAGGTGTACAGGGGAGAAGAAGCTATAATCAGGATATACTGCATGAGGGAAGAATATTTTCAATTAAAAACATCTTTTAGAAAGGTGGGATTTTAGACTGGGAAAATGCCTAGTCAAGTCTTGATGTGATGCTTTTTGTTTTATCGTTGTATACTCTATTTTCTCATGCTTTATTGTTGCTCCTAGAAAGCTGTTATTTTCTAATGAGAGACAGAAAGGAAGAAGATTCAGAGAATAGGATAGGGGAAACTGTTTTCAAGACACACTGCATGAAAAAAGAATCTATTTTCAATAAAGCACAAAACAATGAAAGAAATATCAAAACTTAGGCGTTTATAGTTTTCACTCTCATCAAAAGTTTATGTGATTAACTCAAATATACTATGCATATGAGTTGATGAGTTGTTAGACTTATCCATCTGAGAAATGGAAACACTAGCCATTGATCCATTCCTTTATCAATTACCAAGTGGCCATAAGGTTCTGCTTAGGTACCATATATTCAACTCAATCCTGATAAGCATAAAAATCCCTGCTAGAACAATGCTTACATTCAAGTTGATTAACACAAGCAACATAAAGAAAATTAACACAAATTTATTTTCACATCATAAGAAGAAAAATGAAGGATGAACACAATGGAGTATCCTGGGATGGTCGTGAAAGGCATTTCTGAAAATACTTCACAGAGACAAAACTGAAATTTTCCACAGCAAGAGGAAACATTGCACATAAAGCCAGATGATCAAGTCATTTGAGACAGATCTAGTTAAGATATTTAGGAAAGAAAAAAGAAGAATGGAAACTAAAAGTTTGGAAGCAAAGTACCCTTTGTTCTCACATGGTTTGAACTTATATGTAGGAAATCACAAGTAGAACTGAAATAAACTAGTTCAGAAAGGTCAAAGGATGAAGGATCAGCATATAAAGAATAATTATATAATTGTGTAGTCCCTTTGCAAATGTGAAGAAGTATAACATAAATCCATTCATCCTAAAATAAAAAAATGAGAAAATTTATCTGTCAAAAGAGTGAATGATTTTGCATCAAAGTTACAGAGTACTGATGAAAGAAGTTAAAGAGTTTCTAAGTGGAAAGATATGGATTGGAAAGCTTAAATTCCTAACATCGAAATACCTACATATAACACACAATGGTTATTGACATCATTTGTATCTCTTTAGTAAAACAGGCAAAATATTCCTAAAATTAATATTCACGTCAAGGGAATCTGGTTAATCATAATAATCTCAAATGGAAAGAAAGCTTTACCAATTTTAAAACATAAAACAACTATAATAATCAATGTTAAATTATGTGAACATTGATATATATTATATATATATATAAATAATTGAACTTCGCACAATGATCCCTCACTTTAATGTCAACTGGTTATTAATAGGTTTGTTTATTAAGGAAAGAGTGTGAAAAGAACATTTTTCTGTAAATATTGCTGAGAAACATACAGATGCAATATAATTAAGTCCAACTCCTGCCTCACACCATACACAAAAATAAAAAAGATCATTGATCTGAATACAAAAGCTAAACAATCAACCTGTTACAAGATAGTGCAAAAACATTTTCTTGTCACCTTGAATTGACAGCTCCTCATAGGTCTATCCTGAAAAGCACATGAGACAAAGGCAAATGTAATTTCATTTCAGTAAAACTAAAAATACCCCATTCCAATAGCACCATAAAAATGAACAAATGCATTGTGTAAGGCAGATTTCACTTTAGTGAACCTCTCAGCATTCATATATAATCTATTATTTTAGGGAATGAGAAAAAAGGTTTCCTTTCAGAAAGAGATACGAGTGAAGCCAGCACAAAGCACCTTCAGTCTTGATGAAGTTGCCTTCCACCATGACAGGTGTGCGTGTGATCTTAGTATGTGATTTCCTCAAAATATTTAGTAGAACAATTAAGATTACTATTTACCCCTAGTAAAATATTGATCCAGAAACATAATAAAAATTTGTAGCTATTAAACAAATAGTTGACAAATTATTATTTTTGAATAGAATTTATTTCTAATTTATAATTTACTACTGGTATTTTAGCCTTAACAAATAGGTTTCTTGTAGCAATGAAGAGAAGGAAATATAATGGAAAGGGAAAAATAAGATCCCAGCATAAGCCTGTCTTTTCCATATGTGTTTGCTTAAAATTTGAATATATTACAGAAATGTATGTATATTGTTTCTCTGTATTGCCATTAATCTGAATGCAATGAAAAACATTAAATGCAGAGAGTATTCTTGAGTGAAGGGGAATAAAGTTTTAAGGCATTGGCAATAGTCAAATCTTGAAAACTAAATGTAAAGAGAAAGATAAATAATCCATTGTTATAATTTGATACCACAGAAGTTCTTTGTAGGATCTTTATAACTTTAAAATTATACCAAGCATTCTTTATAAAAAGCTTTTATTTATTTTATGTGTGTATGGGTATTTTCTCTGCATGTATGAATGTGCACCAAATGTGTGCTTAGTGCATGAATAGGTTAGAAGAGGTGATTGGATCATTTTGAATGTGAGTTGATGGTTTTAAGCTACCTTGTGAGTGCTAGGAATTGAACCTAGCCTTTGCAAGGGCAGCAAGTGATCTCTCTATGCCCACATACAAATAATCTTTCTGTTCCTTTTGTTTTGTTCCTTCCCTTCAATTTCTACTTAAAATCAAACACTCCATCATTAGTTTTTCTCTTCATATCACATGTATCCTATTGTGTTAGTTAGGATTCTATAGACTAACTCAACTTATAAAGTGAACTTCTCTCTATATATAGAAAAGGTAATTTATTAAAATGACTTACAGGTATGGTCTGGCTAATCAAACAATGCCTGCCTATGAACAAAGGTACAAGAATCCACTAATTGTTCAGTTGATCAGTCTGTTTGTCTCAGCTGATCTTCAATACATGCCAGAATTCCAAAGAAGTAGGCTTTAATGCCAGGGTTGGGAATGAACTTGCTATTGAGTCAAGAACAAGCAGGCAAAAAGCAAAAGCTTCCTTCTTCCATTTCCTTATATTCTTCCAGCAAAAGGTATGAAATACATTAGATGTGGACCCTCCTATTTAAACAGATTGTGTTTAAAATTGTATCTTCTCACCTCAAAGATTTGGATTAGAAGTCCATCTTCTCACCCCAAATTGAACAAAAATCCCTCACAGCTGTGCATCTCTGTTTTGGAATTTTGGTTAATTTCAAGTGTAGACTAGCTGAGAACCGGGAGTAGCTGTCACACCTATTCACTAGGTCCATCTCTGACATGTGACCTCTTTTTAGATTCCTGGTTTCTAAATTATTGCAGATAATGTAATCAAACCTAAAGATGTGGGCTAAAATCTGCAAATATGAAAGATATGAAAGTTCATGCTTCCTTTGTTTCTCTGGGTGTAATATTCTCTGGGTCTATCCATTTACCTGCAAAAGTCATAGTTTCATTTTTCTTTCTAACTGGAAATTCCACAGTGTACGTGTACCACACTTTCATTATCCATTCATCAGTTGGAGGCCATGTAAGCCATTTCCATTTCATAGCTATTGCCAATAGATCTGCAGTGAACATGTCTAAGTAAATATCTGTGTAGTAGGAAATTCAGACCTTTGGGCACATACCCATGAGTGGAGTATCTGGGCAATGTGTAATTCTAACTTTAAAAAAATTCCACACACTGATTTACATAGAGATCGTACCAGTTTACAATCTTACCAAATGGGCATGAGGTCTCCCTTTTCTTATATCTCCACCAGCATTTCTTGACGCCTGTTTTTTTGATCTTAGCTGTTCTGACAGGGGTCAAAAGAAATTCAATAAAGGTTTGATTTGGATTTCCCTAATCATTGAAGATGATGAACATTTTTTTGATATACTTCTTAGATTTTTTTTTCTTCTTTTGAGCAGACCTCTGTTCAGGTCCAAAGCCCATTTTAAGTGGGTCATTTGTATACTTGACCCCTTATTTTTTGAGTTCTTTATATATTTGGGACACTAATAAATAGTTAGATATATAACTGCCAAAGTTTCTCTTCTATTATCAGGGGAAAGGACTTCATCTTCACTGAATTTGTAATTTCATGTGTTGTACTTATCCTTTTTTTGTTTTATGAGGCCCACTTGTCAAATGTTGGCCTTCATTCATGAGCAAGTTGATTCATGCTCCTATGTCCTGCAGGGAGCTGGCAATGTTTTCTTCTAGTACTTTCAGTTTCAGATTTCACGTTGAGGTCTTTGATTCATTTGCAGTTGACTGTTGTGGAGGGCAATAGACTCTTGTCTTATTTTCTGCTTCTTGGTGTGAGTATTCTGTTTTCCTATGATCATTTTTTTAAAAATACTCTTTATTTTGTATGTCTCTGTTAAATATCAGATGGTTGTTGTGTTTATATATTTTATACCTTCTGTTTTGTTCCATATATCTGTATGTCTGTTTAGGGGAGAGTGGCATCCTATTTCATGATTATACCTCTGGAAGACAACTTAAAACCTGGGCTATACACTTGCCAATATTATTCCTTTTCTCACTATAGCTTTGGAAATCTGGAAACACTTGTACTTCCATATGAATGTATAGATTTCTTCTATTTCTTTGAAGAATGTCATATGGATTTGACAGAGATTATATTAAATACGTAAATTGCTTTGTATAGGATAGCCATTCTCATAAGATTAATTCCAAAAACCCATGAACATTGGAGGTATTCTAGTTTTCTAATATCTTTAAAAAATCTCTTTCTTTGCAGATTTAATAGTTTGATTGTCAAGGTCTTATACTTCCTTGGGTAGGTTAATTCCTAGATATATCTGAAGATATTATGCATTGGAATGTTTCCATGATCTCTTTCTCACATAGTAGTTATTGGTATATAGACAGGTTACTGCCTTTAATAAGTTCATTTTGTATCTACATTATCACTGAAACTGGATAGTTTCGAGAAATTTCCTGTTGAAATTGTTTAGATTAGTTATGCATAAATACATGGTGCCTGCTAGTAGGTATAATTTGAATCCATCTTTTTCTATAAGTATATGGTTAAAATCCTTTTCTTGGGTTATTGCTGTATCTAGCACTTTAACCACTATCTGAAAAATGCATGGGGCTAGTGGCCAGTCCTCTTATATTCGTGATTCTAATGGGATAACTTTGAGTTTTTTCTCCATTTGGGAAACTGATGGCTGTGGTGTTGACACATATAGAATTTATTTACTGAGGTATATTCATTTTAATCATATTCTTTCTAGGACTATTTTCTGAAGGTGTGTTGAAATTTATCAAGGACATTTTCTGCGCCTATTTAACTGGGTTTATTATTTCATAAGCTTTCATAAAATTTATATATACATGACTTCATATTTACATTCATATATGAATTCATATACTTATATATTACATGCATATGAATGAATGAAATGGAGTGACATTACATGATTTGAAAATCTTCCCCTAAAGCTGTACTCTATATAACAAAAACCCAGTGCCAGGAAAGAGAAACAGGAGAAAGTTCCTTTCCAGTTATTAGTCAGGATTCTAAGTAGCTCCCCAAGCTTTGTAGAATATTGCCACTTCCCTCTGTGGCCTCTCAGAAGTTGAAGATAAGACTCCATTGCTGATGACACTACCACTTTAGAGAAAGGACTTGGAGCAAAGATGCTGGAACTGACCTGAAAACATTCATCCTGATCCATATTACTAAAAAATGTCATATAAGGTGACAACTTAAAAAAACAATCAATAATCATTGTTTTGCTATAAAGTCTGGGACTTTATACAGCTCAGAACGACATATTCAATAATGCAGAAGTGGCACTTGTATATGGGCATAACCAACCTATCTAATCGCACTTCAGGCCTGCTCAATAGGTGGGAATTCATGCCTATAAAGTTAGTGAGCTATCTATGGCTAGAAAATTCATATACTCTATTGGAGACCTTACTATTGTCATTTTCTAAACAAATGTAGTGTCTACCTGTATTCTAAATACTTATCCTCATATACACAGATAAATAAAACTCTATATCTCACTAAAAATGTACACACACACACACACACATGAAAATATTTTGAATTTGTCAGATCATAGGAGACCTAGGAGGGGCTTTAGGGGTAGAGGAAGTTGTGAATATTATGTAAATTCAGTGTTCTTATGTAAGAAACTCTTTAAAAATTGAAATAAAAAACATGAATTATCAATTGAAATCCTAATGTGTGGCACAGCTTTCAGAATTCTGTGAATTTCCCAGTTGGGTCGATATGTGCTTATCTGTAGGAAAGTAAAAAAGCCTACGTCTGATATCTGTGGCAGTAATAGTTGGGTGATTGACAGTCAACTGCAAACAAGGAATATGTGCTCTGGATTCAGACACCCATGTCTTCCCAGCTTCATTTCCTCAGACACACGTAGTGTGTGTCTTGTTGAGTGACTACTGCAAATTTAAAATGGGAATAACAGTTTTGTTTCAAATACTTTTTAAAGTTATATGACTTACTATATGAAAGTGAGTAAAACATTATCTATCATATTGCAATGTTTAAGTAAAGATTTGTTTTAATTATTCTTTCATTATATAACTGTCTCATAGAATTCCAAGACTAATAAATAGTTAAGAGCCACTGAAGTGATCCAAAAGGTAATTTATTCCCCCCTCCCCAGTGTGACTTCTGTCCTTAAAACATACAAAGATTCAGAGGAAGAGAACTTATACATCTGTTTTAAGCATGTTTGTGTTTATCATGACATTTTCCAAAACCACTGGGATTTAATATTTAAGTTATTTACAAAGAGGTGTCATGCATCAATATACTGAGTAGCCTTTCCTCTTAATAGCAATGTACAGTAGTGGATGAGTTTGTTCTTTAGAAAACGCTGTGAGTGATGCCTTTTGGCTCCAAGGACATCAAATAAAACATTTTCACACAATAATTTGGTAAAATAATGTGAAACTATTAAAAAATTAAATCAATTACCACATAGTTTATGTCTATGTTTTATGAGCTAAGCTTTCCTAAAGACAGAGTGAGAGATTTTCAGGAAAGAGATCATTATCAGTATGTCAGCTTGGTCACATTAGGCAAACATGTACATTCCCATAAAGACATGAATGCATAACTTTTAGAATTATGAATAAAACCTGTTGAATGTAATAAGCCTGACTAGCCAGATTGCTGAGGACATTATACACAGAACAAAAGTCATTTTCACTTTTGACCTCCATTGGCTAGACTAGAAATAGCCCATTAAAACCCAGGTGTCTCTCTGGGTATTGAGTTAAAAATGAAGAAATGGAAACTGTGAAAGATTTGTTGTGATAAACACACATCATTCATTACTAACGCATTTCCAGCCAAGAAGTGACATGTGAAGTTCATGTTGTCCTGTATTTAATAATAACAGCAAAGAAAGGCGGTGCAGGAGAATTTCTGTATTCTGTCAATCATGATTTAAATAAATGCTGATTGGCCATTAGCCAGGATGTATAGGTGGGACAACAAGACAGGAAGTAGAGGTGGAGCAAGGAGAATAGGAGAATTCTGGGAAGCAGGAAGCTCTCTTGGCATTCCTGCACAGACCACTGAAGAAGCAGGATGTCATCTGCCTCACTGAGAAAGGTATTGAGCCATGTGGCTAACATAGATAAGGATAATGGGTTAATATAACTTATAAGAACTAATACTTAACCTGAGCTAATGGGCCAATCAGTTTATAACCTAATGCAGACTCTCTGTGTGATTTGTCTTTGGGGCTTGCCGGCTGTGGGGTACTGGGTGGGACAGAAACCCCAACAACCAGGCCCTTATGCTACAGAAAGGGACAAAGGATAAAAGGAGGGAGAGGGAAAAAGAAGGAAGGAAGGAAGGGAAGGAGGGA
>PVIU01021843.1:0-30673 GCA_004026605.1 Ondatra zibethicus
CTGCTGCCCTAAAGCATATTTTTCTGAGGAAAATATTAGAAGATATTACAGGCAACGAACTCTGGCCATTTGGGCTGTACAAGAACACAAAACAATTGATAACCCTTCAGATGTACCAACAGCCCTGCCTTTAAAATGGTTGACTGAGGAGCCAATATGTATCAAGCAATGGCTTTTGGCCGAAGAAAAGTTACAGGCTTTAGAACAGCTGGTACAAGAGCAATTAGATACTCACCATATAGAAGAATCTACCAGCCCTTGGAATTCTCCTGTATTTGTTGTTAAGAAAAAATCGTGAGAATGGTGACAGATCTTAGAACTATCAACAAGGTTATTCAACCTATGGGCCCTCTACAATCTGGAATTCCTCTGCCCTCTCTGTTGCCAAAGGGATGGCCTCTCATAGTTATTGATTTAAAGGATGTTTTCTTCACTATACCTTTACAAGAAAAGGATAGAGAGAAGTTTGCCTTCACAGTGCCTACTTATAATAATTCTCAGCCTACTAGGAGGTACCAGTGGACCATCATCCCACAGGGAATGCTCAATAGCCTCACCCTGTGTCAATATTTCGTAAGTCAACCACTGGAAATAATAGGTTAACAATTTCCTAAGTCTATTATTTACCATTACACGGATGACATTTTGCTATCTAATTCTAATATAGATACCTTAGAAAGAATGTTTGAACAAGTAAAGACAGTTTTACCTAAATGGGGATTGCAGATTACTCCTGAAATGATACAGAGAGGAGATTCTGTCAATTATCTAGGTTATAAAATAGGTTTACAAAAAATTAAGACACAAAAGGCACAAATTAGGAGAGATCGGTTACGTACTCTAAATGATTTTCAAAGATTGTTAGGAGACATTTCCAGCCTACAGCAAGCTGTTGGGATAATGCCTGATCTAATAATTCATTTAAACAAAACCTTAGATGGTGATAAAGATTTGAATAGTCCCAGAGAATTAACAGCTAAAGCACAAAAGAAACTGACAATGGTTGAGGAAAAATTACAGGAGGCACATGTGGATAGGGTGCATCCAGAGCTTAGTTGTATTCTCGTCATATTGCCTCCCAGAATTTCTCCTACAGGAATTTTAATGCAGAGAGATGATATTATCTTAGAATGGATCTTTTTACCAAATAAACCAAGTAAAAAATTAAAAACTTATGTGGAAATGTTCTCTGAACTGATTATAAAATGTAAATTGAGACTTTGTCAACTAGCAGGCATAGATCCATCAGAAATTATAGTGCCTTTCACTGCTGATGAGATAAGAAAGTTATGGGAAGACAATGAACCATGGCAAAGAGCTTGTATTATTTTTTGGGAGAAATTAATAGTAACTATCCCAAAAGTGATAGGCTTAACCTTATAAAGAGAACCTCTTGGATTATTCCTTGAATTGTACGTGATGTTCCAACAACTGGAGCCTGCACATTTTATACTGATGCTAATAAATCAGGGAAGGCAGGTTACAAATCAGATGAATTGAGTAAGGTAAAACAAAGCTCTTATAATTCTGTTCAGAAGGCAGAATTATATGCCATTCTCATGGTGCTAAGGGATTTTAAAAAAACCTCTTAATATAGCTTTAAGCTCAGAAAAAGCTGATTCAGTAATCACACATTTATTAGAAGTTATGCCCATAATGGGTATACCTGCACAAATAAAGACAGATAATGGTCCAGCCTATGACTCTAGGAAAATGAAACGGTTTTTTGCTTATTATAATATTAAGCACGTTACAGGTATATCTCACAACCCTACAGGTCAAGCAGTTATAGAAAGATCAAATAGAACTATAAAGGATATGTTAAACAAGCAGAAAGTTGTGAAAAATGCCCCCAGAAATAGATTACATAATGATTTATTAACCTTAAATTTTCTTAATGCTAATGAGAAAGGGACAATGGCAGCAGAAAGACATTGGATAATGGAAAAGTCTGCTGAATTAAATCAACCGTTTTATTTCAAGGATGTGCTGACCTTGCAATGGAAGCCAGGAGATGTGCTGCGTTGGGGAAGGGGTTTTACTCTTGTTTCCACAGGAGAAGAAAAATTGTGGATACCATCGAAATTAATAAAGGTCCAGCTTGAAGAGGAAAAACCTCTGGGAAAGGAAGAATGACAGCTCATCTACAATGATGATAATCATACAGTTGGTAAGAAAGGCATAGAGGATGGGGGCAGGGTTCTGTTCTTATCTCTGCAGGACAACACTCATCTTCAAAAAATACAAGGGACTCTGGATGTTTGAATACTGACAGATGGAAACAATTTACAACCCAATAATGATCAGCAAGAAAATTGAATAGATTCTGTAAGTGAAAATATTCATGACATACTTTTAGAGGCACACATACATACTTATATTTATAAGTACATGGAGCTGGTTTTGGAGTTGGACTCTGGCTCAGTCCCTCTCTAATTCCAAGCCTGTTGTTAAGAGAAAACCCAGAGCTTCTGTCTCATGTCACGAGCCATTATATGGGACAGAAGGAAAAAATAATTTATAAAACTTCTTTGCCTTCTTCATATCTATTTCTGTCTTTATCATGCCTTTCATTGAATATGTATGTGTGTTTATGTAAATAATGTTTAAGTTTTCCATAACAAACAATAAATTTTCCTGCAGTAATCTTTGAAGTTTCCAGGAAGAAGATGGGGCCCCACAATAACTCTACCTGGTTACTATGATGTCATGATGCTGATAGCGCTACTACAAGACCTGTTTGGATACCAGCTGCACAGGATGGTTCCAACTTGGTTAGCTTACATGGTGCACTTTCTTTCACAACATTGTGGCCAGACCTCCATGAAATACTCAAAGACTATTTGCAATTTTACCAGGCCAAATATTAATCTGGTAATTTAACCATCATTTATTTTAACAGGATCCCCTAGAAAGAACATCGCCCCCATGACAGCTGGAAGTAACTTTAGAAGACGATGTCCCCTCTCCCAGCAAAGTTTGCCTTCAGGCTTAGGGACATCATTTAGGGGTTGATTATAACTGGTATATGGTTGAGGGATGGGGAAGGAATGTTATAGACTCAGAAAAAAAGAAGGATATTTGGATGATGGGACGAAAGATTGTATTTATGAGTTATTGTTTTTAGACAATTATATAGGTATAGATTTTTGTATATTGATAAAAAGTTAAATTATATTGAGTAATGTATGCATGTATGCTTCTACCTCTGTTTGAAATATTTTTTATGTATTGATATATATATTTACTATACTGCAATGTATATTACTACCTCTGATTAAGATACTTATACATTGTTTATATTTGAAAGTCATTGTCCTCATTTATTACACAGTTGTTTATTGTCTTAGTCTTTAAGTTAGATAGGTATTGAGAATTATACATCAATAGTCATCTATGTTATATTTATGATTAGACTAATCAGGTTCTTTAGATACATAGAGATTATTTTCAGTATAGATAGATAATCTTCAACCTCTTCAAGGAGCTGTAGAAAATGGCCTATAATCTAATCTAGAGTTTTGCAGTTTTGCAACAATGAGACACAGTCGCTCCTGGCAACACCAATCTATTCCAGAGAGAATGTTGAGCACCAGAGACACTCCATCTGGAGCTTTTCTTTCTGGCAGAACTGGTCTCTGGGCAAAGAAATGCCCATACCTCAACCACTGACAGAGAAACAGAGTATCCATAAATGGATAAAACAGGACTGTCATATCCTGCCAAGACAGTGTAAGATAGCTTTGAAAAGTTTCTTGCTGTTGAAAATGGTATGTCAGTTACTTTAGGCCTTAGCCAAAGTTGGTAGCTTCAACATTGCAAATGAGAATTTGGGTGATTGCCCAGGTAGTCAGTTGTCTCTGTAATTTGTTGCACATTTTGGAAGTTTCTCAATTACACTTCCTGTCCACTCAAGTAATATTGTTTCCCTTCTCAGATCTTGATGGAGTTGAAGATTAAATAATTATAGTTACCCTCCTCACAGTTTAGCCAAGCTTAATTTCAATGTAATACTTAGATTCCTTAAAATAAAATGTTTATTAAAACTTTTGTTATGCATTCCTTGCTTAATATTGTTTATTGTTTGTAATTTTGTATTTGGTGTCTGTTCCTATTGTATATAGCTATGTTGGGTTTGGATTGATCTTGTTTAGACAGAAGCGGGAGATGATGGGGAAAGAGCCACTAGCCAATCACATCAAGTTGGGGTGTGGCTACTTGGACCCCAGGTAGAAAATCGAGAGAACACAGGTGTGCTCTCTCTCCATGCGGTGTCTGCCGGATGGATAGGACTGCGGCATGAGTGATGTGAGTTCCTCCCTTTTCTTTCATTAAAATACCTGTTCCTATTTAGCTGGCTTGGTTATTGATTTGTGCCAACTTAATACTTCATCAATTTTTGAATTTAATGATTGATATGTGTGTATGTATATGTTGTGTGTATATATTTAATAGTTCTATTCCTTTCTGTCATCCATCCAACTTTCTCTTAAAATTGTTCTTTTTTTGACACAGGGATACATGTGTCATATGCTAATCTCTAGAACTTTGTTTAGCTGTGCTGGTTTGAAAGAAAATGGCTCCCAAAGGTAGTGTCACTGTGGGAGCAGGTTTTAAGGTTTCTTTTGCTAAAGCTTGCTTCAGTGTAACAGTCAGTTGACTTCCTGTTGCCTGCAAGATGTAGCACTCTCAGCTCCAGCACTACATCAGCCTGGATACTGCCATACTCCCTGTACTGATGATAATGGACTGAACCTCTGAAACTCTAAGCGAACCATCCCAATTAAAGGGTTTTTTTTTTAAATAAGAGCTGCTGTGGTCATGGTCTCTCTTCAAGCAATAAAAACCTTAATAAGCCTAGGATAACCTTGAATTTGATGTGTCTATCGCATAAGAGCTGGAATTATAGGTATGTTCTTTTATGTTTTCACTTTTTAAGTTATATATATATTATTTACATATAAAAATAAGATTTCTCATAATTTAATGAAAATATAGAAAATAAATATAATAGCCAGGCAGTGGTGGTAAATGCCTTTAATCCCAGCACTCAAGAGGCAGAGGCAGACGGATCTCTGTGAGTTCGAGACCAGACTGGTCTACAGAGCTAGTTCTAGGACAGGCTCCAAAGCTACAGAGAAACCCTGTCTCGAAAAACTAAAAAAAAAAGAATATAAACATAATATAATATGTCATATTAAAATTTTATGTAATGTTTCATGCACAATATATAGCATACATTATATGATGTGTCATATACATTATGTATTGTACATGAAATATAGCATATATTAGATGACATATATGATAAAGACATATAATACATGATATATGATAAGAAAGGAAACTAATGGGAGGAGAAGGGGAACAAGAGACAGTAGTGGAAATTAAGATGGGTAATAAGGGCAGCAGAGGAATAAAGGAAAGTAGGGAAAATGAAGTGGTATGTGAATATGAGTCAAGTACAATGATATATATGAGAATGGCATAATGAAGTGCATTTTTTACAGTATCAAATTAATAAAACTACAGAAAAATGAAACATCCGTTTCTGTTTTTAATTATGCAGCTTTCGTTAGTCTATTTTCTTGGAAGTAATAATTATAATGTGACTTTGAATTACTTAATTTCCTAAGAAATATGTTGTGAATTGACTATATAAACTTAACAAATATTTTGATCATGTATTCGATGAAGACAATTGCCTATCTAAGTTGTAATTTTAGTATTGATTGGAATAATTCTCTATATACTATAGATATAAGTTTGCTTTTCCCTTAATACTATGGATTTATATATTTTCTCATATATAGTCATTATAAATATTTTCTTCAACTGTGGTTTATCTTTTATTGTTTATCATTGAGTAAGAAGGGATGTATTTATATGTGATACAATATTATCTAATCTGTGTTGCTTCTGGAAAAAAGCTTTATCTGTGTTTTATATTTTTCTTCTGCTAGTGTTTGGGATTAAATGTTTTCAAATCCTAAGCAAGAACTGTACCAGAGAGCTATATCTCTAGCAAGCACTATTCTATTTTTATATATTGAACTTAAAGATCCATTTCAAGCATATTTGTACCTAAAAATTTGTCAATAAGTTTTTCATAAGCATTTTGAAATAATCTAATGAAATAAAGACAACTTGTTGACCTGGACTTGTCAATTTTTATCATTTAACTGTTAGAATACTTGTGTCAATAATTCATCCTTTTGTCATTGAATTATTTCATCATGCTTGTCAAAATTTTGCATTGATCACACTTTCAGATTTTGTATACTGTTTAATTTTTTCTTATACCAAGAGTATACTCTTAAATAATGCAGATATCTAGAAATTCCTGAACACGTGTAGTAAAGATCTTTCAAATATGTTTAATTTTTTTTAAATTTGGGCTTTGACCATCCTTTGCACATATCTATTAAATTGAGAATAATTTAGAATAATTTAATGTCAAATAACTTTAATATATGAATTGACTTGGAAAAGGTTATCTTTTTGCTAAAATTTGTTTTCAGTACCAAAAAATCAACATATCACTCATTATTTTTAGATTGTTTTCATTATTATCAGAAGTATTTACATTTTCACTTCAAGGCTTACATGTAAATTTTCCTGATTTCTCCCCATGTAGTTCAGATTTATTGATGCTATTCTACATGGTAAAATATTAATTATGTTTTGTTCATATTGGCATCAGAAACATAAAATGTTATTTTATATTTACAACATTTTAAGTGTTTTTTTGAGACATGATCTCACTATATAAATTTAGTTATCCTTGAAGTCACTTTATACAATAGATTGCTTTAAAACTTCCCTTGTAGAGCTGCCTCTTCTTCTTGAGTATTGTGGTTACAAATGTATACCACCATACCTACTTTATTTATTTTTAGTTAACAAATATCATGTGTATTTGTCATTTATAATCTGTTGTTTTACCTTCCCATACATCTTCAAGCAACATCAACTACTGGGGATATTTTTCTTTCACATAACTATAGATACTTTGCCAATTTTTAAATCAGTTATTATTTTCCTACTAGTGGGGTATTTGATGTCCTAGATGTTAGATGTCTTAGATGTTAACCTTTTGTAAGACATGTGATTTCAAAATAGTCCTTCATGTTTCACAGGCTATCTCAGTACTATGTTATATCTGGTTATGTTTCTGTGCATTTAGACCCTTTTAAAAAGTTTTCTCAGGATTTTTGTGGATGTATATGGCCCTGGATGTTGGAAGCCATCTTAGGTGGATATTTCACTGTCCTGCCTGCCAGCTCCCAAATCATGACAGAATTCTGGACTCACCAAGATAGGATAAACAATGGAGTATTTTCTCTAAAAATGCAAAATAAAAATGGATTCCACATTGCAAATATAATCTTTACCAGATAATTGTTCTTAGTATATATAGCTTTACTGTATTAAAGCTAAACCCTTTTCTTTTTATTTAGACAAAAGAGGAAAATTTTGTAGAATAATCTCTGTTGACTATTCACTTGGCTATTCAGAAGCTTTTTAAACTTTATTTAATCTTGTTTATTTTTGCATTAGTTTCTTTCCTATGCTTTTAAGTCCCATTCAAACAATAAAAATTACTATCTACATGTGCTGGCTAATCTTATATCAACATAACACACAAGCTAGAGTTATCAGAAAGAAGAAATTTGCATCAAAAATCCAAAATCAATACCAATATAAAATATCCTGAGGTAAATAGCCATTTTTCAAATTAAAGTAGAATCAATAATCTGTCCTTTTACCCTATCATTTCTACATCATATACCCCTTTTCCTTTAGAAAGAGATCGTTAAATTTAATGCCTTTCTTCTAGCCTTTTGCCTGACTAGGACCAATAAAAACTTTTAAACAACCTCCCATAAATGATGACAAAATTCCATAATCAGTATTTTGGGAATATGAGAATGGTTCTCTAGACAACTTCTTGTTGATTGGAGGTGCTGGTAATTTTTGGACCCTGAGAAAATTTAGGATAATTGTTAAGTCTTGGATATAGTATTCTGTGAGGCTGGATCATCTCAGAGAGCAGCCTGGAAGTGATACTAGGTGTTGGATCACCTAAGCCATCTGTTTTCACTGGTGTCTGCTCCCCTTATTCTGAAAATATAGAAATGTTTAAAGATAACATAGATTACAAGTATGGAATATGTGGTGTGTATAAATCAATTAAAGATGGTTTTTGTTTTAAATTTGAGCAGGTAAAATATATGTCATGTGTGTTATAGTTCTTCTAGGTTGTAGCCAGAATTTTCAGGGGGTGTTTCTTGAACAAACCTGATGATCGTTAACTTTGAAAAAATATGTAGCCTTTTTATTTTCTGTAGAAATAAGAGCAGAACTTCCTTCCCAATGTAATATATCTTTTGACGTACATTTTGAAGTCAAGACATTTTTAAAATATTTTAGTATGTTTAATTCAGCAGAATTTATAGTCAAATGTCTCTCAGCAGCTATTATTCCTTCCTCAGTAGTCAAAAAATTCAAAGACAACACAATAACATACAGTATTCAGACTCTCTGTGTAATTTCCATCTTTATGTGGGTTATTTTAAATATCACTTTACTCCATTCTTAAGGACTTTATTATTTTAATACATATATTACAACTTCCTATAACTTCTCTTTTTTTTCTCCCAAGCATATTTGTATTTTTACACTCAATGTAACTTGTTTATAGTTTTTTTTTTCATCTGAATCTGTATTTACTGGGTATCTGTAACATTTTCTGTCTGCATGAGCAAAAACCCTAAAACTGCCATGCAGGACACAGCTGGGAAACACGTCTTTGTACCATGGCCTGTATGAGAGACTGCAGGAACCCACCTTATAGCTTAGCTTATGCTGTGCTTGTAGTTGCCAGGAGATGCATCTCTGTAACATAGCAGGCATGAAAGGCACGAGATTAGGAAATTATATTCATTAAAGGGGAGGAGTTATCAGATCATTAATACCCAGGGGTAGGAAGCTATGGTGAACATTTTCTGTACATACTATCAACATTAGTACTTGGATTTTACTGACTGTACTGATTAGTCGTTATCAAATTGAGGCAAATTAGAATCACCTGGGAAGAACGACCTCAACTGAAGATTTCCCTCCATCAGATGGACCTCTTATCTTAATTGATAATTAAGGTAGGAGGATTCGGCCCACTGTGGGCAATGTCAATTTTCTCTAAGCAAGTAAGTCAGGGGTGTATAAGAAAGGTAGCTGAGCAAAGCAGAGGAGGCAGTTTGGTAAGCAGCATTTCTTTATGGTCTGTACTTCAGTTCCTGTCTCCTAGTTTCTGTCTTGGCTTTCCTTGATGATAGACTGTAAACTGTAAGGTGAAATAAACCTTTTCCTCCCCTAGGTTGCTTTTAGCTAGTGTTTTATCACAGTAACAGAAAATAATCTAGGATACTGGGGCTGTCCAGTTACAGGGTCTGAGGCAAAGTCCAAAGTCCTATGCTCATTTACCTCTTCTTCCTGCATGTAAATACTCTCCACAGTATGCTACCTGGGGTTGAGGAAAGCAGATACTAGTGATTTTCATACTACTGATTTTCAATAGCCTTTACTATTTGCTTTGGATGAATCTTTTCTTATTTCTTTGCTAGATTCAGGTGGTAGAATCTCTGCCTTAACTCTTGTAAGGTTGTTTTATAAGTGAATAATTGTTTGAATGTATGTTTGTAAATTTGAAGTATCCTTTTAATTGTTTTATTAATACTGGTCATCATCCAATTAACTTTTGCATGCTGTTTTGCATAAGTAAATCACATTCCATATTAATTGAAAAAGTTTGTCAGTATTGTACCTTATTATCTATGTCATAATATTTCCAGAGTCCACATAGGGTGGCTCAAACTCCTTGAAACTCCAGTTCTAGGGCATCTGTTCCCCTCTTGTGGATTCTGTAGGAAAGTGCACTCATGAGATCATTTCCCCCTCAGAGACATACATGAATACACATAATAAAGGTATTTTAAAAGTAACCACTTTCTATATTAATTGAAAATGTTGTTCATGTAGATAATAACACAATATTGACAGTGTTCCCAGTATCTATATAGAATAGCTAACAACTGCCTAAAATTCCAGCTCCAGGGGAATTCATCACCCTCTTGTTGCCACTGAGTTACTGAACTCACAAGCACATTCCCCCCACATTGACACATAAGCATACATGTAATAAATATGGACTTTTTAAAAACAATAAATCACTTTCCATATTCAATGGGAGTATTTTTCATGTAGATACTAACACTTGATATTGGCAACAATTCCCAGGGCCCACAAAGGTTGGATCACAACTACCTAAATATCCAGCTCTAGGAGATTTGTCACTCTCTTATAGAATCTGTTAGCAACTACACTCAAATGCAGATTAACCTTCACAGACACATATGCATACACATAATAAATGATTTTAAAAGAATAAATCATTTTACATATTAATTCAGAACATTTTTCAGATAGATAACTCAGTATTGGTAATGTTCCCAGCATTCACATAGGACTTCTCATAACTTCTTGAAACTGCATTCCATGGAATCTGTTGCCCTCTGTGGTCTTTGTGAGCAATGATACTCACATGCACATTCCCCCTCCATAGAAACAAATATGTATACATATATATGGGGAAATAAAGAAGTCATTTTCATATGTTTGTGCTTTGAGTGAGAAATGTTCTCCAAAATTTTGGACATTTGAATACTTGGTCCCCAGCTGGTAGCAGAGTTTGAGAGGTTTGGGTGGTATGGACTTGCTAGAGGAAGAATGCCACTGGGATCAGGCTTTGAAAGAAAAAACCCTCACATATTTCCAGCTTGTACTCTGCTTCATGTTTGAGGTTCAAGAAGTGAACTCTCAACTCCCTATTTCCGTTAGCATGTCTGCTACTTGCTGCTCTGCTGTTGTCACTATTATGGTCTTTAACCCTCTGTAACCTTTAGCAAAAACAAAGCCTTTCTCCTATAGCTTGCCTTTGCACTGTGTTTTATCACAGCAACAGAAAAGTGACTAATATGAAAGTTAGGACCAGAGAACAAACTCTTGCTTTGAAGAACCTGACCATGTGGTTTGGGGGTGGAATATGAAGGATTTTGGAACTTTGAACTAGAAAAGCAATTGAATGCCACAAGCAGAGGTTAGGGGACTAATTCAGTAGGAGCTGGAGAGACAGTAGTTCTGACAGCAATGCAAACTGGAGGCTCAACTCAATAGGTTTCTGAAAGGTCCCTGTGGTAGGGACCATTCCTGTGACATTGTGGCAAAGAATCTGGCTGCTTTCTGCCTTTGTCCTAAAAACTTGTCTGAGACTGAACTAAAAAGTAACAGAGCTGGGCATGGTGGAACATTCTTTGTGGTTGGCACCCAGGAGGCAGAGGCAGGAAAATCTCTATGAGCTTGATGAACTCAAAAAGATCTGTTGTCCTCTTGTGACTACTGTAGGCAACTATACTCACATGCAAATAGACACAAAGACAGACATGCAGAGCAGACACAGTTATGCATAAAGACTAGTAATTAAACTTTCATACTTATTGTGAATGGTTTTCAGTTAATAATAACAGAGAATATTAATAAAGGTTCTAGTGCACATATAAGGTATATCACAAGTGCCTGAAACTCCAGCTCCAGGGTGACCTATCACCATCTTGTGGCTTCTCTGGGCTACTACCCTTACATGAATATACCCCTCCACACATGTACATGCACATACTAAATATGTTTAAAAACCTAGTATATAATTTTCCATATTCATTGTGAATGTTTTTCAGATTATAACACAGATAATACTGACAATGTTCTAAAAACCTTTGTTCGGTGGCTCACAATTGTCAGAAATTCCAACACCTGGGAAGTCAGTTGCACTCTTGTGGCCTGTGGGGGTAATTGCACTCACATGCAAATGGCTCCACACAATCATGCTTACATATAATTCTATATTTAAAAAAAGTAAATAATTTTCAATAGTCATTGTGAATGCTTTCTAAAATAAGCACAGAATATTGGAAGGGTTTTGAGTAACATTAACAGTGACTCATAACTGCCTGAAACTCCAGCCCCTGGAGGTCTGTCTCCATCTTGTGGCCTTTGTGTGCAAGTATGCTCACATGAATAATTTCCCATGCAGACACATGTGCACACACACACACACACACACACCTGTACAATAAATAACCTTCCAAATTCACTGGGAATATCTTATGCAGATTTTAATGGAAACTATTGACAATGTTCTTAACACCTCTGTAGGGTGGCTTACCACTACCTGTAATACAGCCCAAGGATATCTGTGGCTCCATTCTGAACTCTATGGATATTTGTACATTCCACCGAAAAGATATTACATGTATATACACAAATTAGTATATCTCTTGTAAGCTTCAACAGTTTTTCAGTTTTTTCACTTTATCCTTTCTAAATTTTACCTACCTCTAACAGTTAACAATTATTTCATGACTATAAGCTTGTATCCTCAATTATCATTAATCCATAGAATTTCACATATGATTCCTCATTAAATTGTAGAATGAGAAACAGTATTTTAGCAAAGTGGGCTTTACTATTTTTCAATGGAATTTTTTTCTGAGTAATGTACAGTTTTTGTGTGTTTATTAAATGGAATTTTATAATTAGGTTTTTAGTACACACACACACACACACACACACACACACACACACACAAACACACGAAAATGCCCTAAAGTAGATCAATCAAGAAAAATAATGTCACCACTGTGGCATATGGTTCATCTGATTTGATTTGGCTTATTTCCCTGAAAGAGATGACTACTGGAAACTGATTTTTTTATATTTGTTTTGGATACATTAGAAAACCAATTATGGATGTTTGTACAACATTTAAAAGTTTTGTTCATAAGTTTCCTTTTCATTTTATAAACTTATTTTACTTTGTGTTTTTGTAGATGTGTTGGGCCAGTGCTAATGGAATTACAGTTTAAAGGACCCAAACTTTGCTTGCATTGAAGCTTAATGAGTTCTTGAGTGAATAATTTAATTTCTAAAATCTCAACTAAAGTTGTTGTCAAAATGAGTGTAATTAGTTTCTCATCAACCTAAAATATATATAAATGCATGCAATGCTTCAAAAGAGAGATTTTTGTAGCTAATTATCCAACACTGAATGATAAATGTCTCCTTCCTAGGACATGTTTAGCATCCTTTAGTTTTTCCTTTATTTTCACTATGTCTAACAATGGGCCTTTAGTCTTAATTCATACATAACAATTATTTTTTATTATCATATCAAAATCACTAACATTCCCTGAATTGAACTTAGTAACCAAATGGAATATGTTTTAGTCTTAAGTATATATTTCAAAAGGTTCTTTCTCCATAGATTGTATCATGATGTTTTGTTCCACAGATTAACTTCCTCTATTTGTAATTAATATGGTGTCTTTTATCTACTGTTCTATTGCTGTGAGGACAAGATCTCTTGAGTAAATTGGGACCATGGGTGTCATGGAAGAGGGTAGAAGGGGAGAGGGGACTAATGGAGAGGAGCAGAGAAAAATATATTGCTCAATAAAATCAATTAAAAGAAGAGGCAACATGAACAAGGAAATTCTTGTAAAAGAAAGCATTTAATTAGGGGCTTGTTTACAGTTTCAGAGGGTTAGTCCATGATCATCATGGCAGGCAGCAGACAGGCATGGCTCCAGAGCAGTAGTTGATAGCTTTATATCCTTATCCACAGGCAGAGAGAGAGAAAGCCTGGTTCTGGTATGGGCTTTTAAACCTCAACAAAGCTCCTCCAAACAATTCTAATCCCTGGTGACTAAGCATTCAAATATTTGAATCTTTGGAGGCTATTCTTACTCAAACCACAATATGATACAATTGCCAAAGGGCCAAAGTTCACTAAGGTATAGAATTTATTTTGATATATCCAGATTTTTTGTTTTAGTTTCCTTTTTTTATTAAAAAACTAAAATAAGGCAAATAATTGTTCATGGTTATGTTTTATGTTATTTAAGTCATTTAAAATACTCATTTTTGTATCTAATGTTAATATTCTATACTTTTTTCCTATAAGGAACTATCTATTCCATTCTATTTTATAAATATTAAAACACATTGAACTAAAAGTTTCCACATGCTTTAAATATGCGTATGTGTTCACTAGAATTTATTTCATGGTGTACTCTTCCATTTTCTTAGCTTACTATCTTATATATTACCATGCTTCACTTGTATTACACAATGACTTCATCAACTATTAACCTAAGTTCCTAGCAATCTCAATTTCCAAACATTTGCTAAATTTACCTATTCTCTGTGCTCTTGAGAATCATCTTAGTTAAAAAGTATTTGTGCTGTGATAAACTAGTACATGCTTCTAAAGATATATTTGCAGAACAAATTTGACATCAGGAGTAAGGAGTAACTAATGATGTACACAGCATTCTGTTATGAACTTGTGGTTTCTTAACTACACTGTGACAGACGGTTTTCTCTGGAGATTGATGGGATGGTATCCTTTGAAGAATGAAAAGAAAACCACTGAGGTATGAAGACAGTACATGTCCAGGGGATCTGGGTAATTTATTTTCCCCACTTATTCTATTCCCAGCCAAAAAAAAAAAAAAAAAAAACCAGTGGGGATAATTCTGGAAAGACAATTCGGGCCAGAGAGCCGAATATCTTCAACTATCTTGAATTTTGGCTATTAGGTGAGTGTGTATGCTTGTGTGTGTGTGTATGTTTAACATTTTGTGATTCAGATATATAATGCATGCTTACAGTTACTGGTACAAGTGTTGGGCTTCAGAAAATTTCCAAAGCAAAGAATATTTTTTATTCCTTAAATGTTTAATAAATTTATAGACTGGATATTGATCATATCTATCCATCACTACCAACTTCCAATACCCCTAACTGACCTACCACATTTTTTCTGTGAACTTCATGTCCTCTTTTCCTTTTTTGTTTTGATTATTAATGACCCACAGTCCTATTAATACTGCTAACCTCAGGAAGCCTCCTATTAGTGTTTAGCCAGGAAGTTAAAGTTTAATTGAGAATCTAAGATTTATTATTTGAAAACAACAGGTTCAAAAATGTCTACTAATGATTTCTTAACCTAGGACCAGAAAGGTTCATCAACTGACATTTTCATCTTTGTACTACTATGATTAATGTGAATTTACTATTTCCTTGCCTTTGATTTATTAAACAATGTCATGGATATTTTTAACACTCTCTGAAAGGAAGCTACTAATATATGAAATCATTGCCATCAAGACTATTAAAATGACAATTGAGATGTAAAATATTTTAAATAGCTCCAGTATAGAGAAAGAGCATAGAATTTGAACATAAATTTAAGCTAAAGCTCTTCATTTATTTCTTCCCAATATAAGTACAAATAAATGTTTTTCAGAAACTCATGCTAGTTTTAAGATTAAGAAATTTAATTATATCTATCTAATTTGGTCTTTTGAGTGAGATTATTCGTGTTGTTTAATTTTTAAGTAGAACACATACAGGCCAAATTAACTCATATTTATGTATTATTAGCATTATTCATTGAATCATTGAAACACATAATTTATATTCATTCATTTTTGACAAACACTAAAAATGTAAATAAAACCAACTCAATAGATAACTTGAGAACTCACGCATTACAAGAAGTGGCTAACAACAAAACAATCCTGTACAATAAAAAAAATTTCTGGAGACATCACAATCCCTGACTTCAAACTCTACTCCAGAGTTACAGTACTGAAAATTAGGAAACAACCTTTCTCAAGACCCAGCAATACCACTTTTGGGTGTATATCCAAAGGATTCTTAACCATGCCACAAGGACATGTGCTTATCTATGTTCATAGCAGCATTGTTTGTCATATCCAGAACCTGGAAACAATCTAAATGCCCCTTGACCCAAAAATGGATAAGGAAAATGTAGTACATTTACACAATGAACTACTACACAACAGAAAAAATAATGGCATCTTGAAACTTGCAGGCAAATGGATGGAGCTAGAAAACATCATTTTCAATGAGGTAACCCAGACCCAGAAAGACAATTATCATATGTACTCACTCATAACTGGTTTTTAAACATAAAGCAAAGAAAACCAGCCTACAAATCACAATCCCAGAGAACCTAGATAACAATTAGGACTCTAAGAGAAACATACATGGATCTAATCTATATGGGAATTAGAAAAAGACAAGATCTCCTGAGTAAATTCGGAGCATGGGGACCTTGGGAGAGGGTTGTAGGGGAGGGAAGAGGCAGGGAAGGGAGCAGAGAAAAATGTAGAGCTCAATAAAAATCAATTTAATAAAAAGAAGTTGCTAATGAAATAGCAAAATACATTCATGACCGCTGGTAGTGTTTTAAGTGTGTAAACCACATTAGTTCTTAGTGAATGGGATCTCATTGTATTGCAATAGTAAAGTATTTATTTTTTATTAAACTCCTAGTTCCTATAACAATTAATTATAAATTTTGTTCAGAAATTAGCATGAATTCTGCATGAAAGCCTGTAGCAAACATTTTTAAAAATCAATTATCCTGATGGCATTAGTATTCTAAAGTTTAATATTTATTTGTTTCACCTCTGTGAAGGTGTCTATTCAATACTTCATCATTATTTTTTCCTCGGTTCAGATATTAATACAAAAATATATGGGAATCACAAAATATATGATAATGTGCTGGGCAAATAGGTGAGAAAGAAAAGTTACAGATGACTGCTAGATTTTGGCTTGCAAAATAGAGTGACTTCCTGACTGTAAATCATAGGAATGATATAAAAGAGTATAAAAAATAAAGACAGAAATTTGTGTTAAAAAATTCTCAAATTAGTCCCTTTACATATGACTTTGAAATACCTCCATTTCTAATAAGTGGAAATGGCAGGAATATCACTCAGTGTGAAAATGTCCTATTTATAAGAAATGTCTGTGATAAGGGGATGCGTTTGGTAGTCAATGGTATTTTAATTGTCAATTAAAAGCATGGGGATAAATCAGAATTGTTTTTAAATGACTGAAGGGAGGAGGGAGAGGTGGTTCAGCAGTTAAGAGTGCTTGCTCTACAAGCATGTGGAGCAGAAATAAGTAGTTTAGAGTAATTGCCTATGCAAACATGAGGAACAGAGTTGAGGTCACAGAACCCAGGTAACAACCCCAGCATGCTCCTGAACATGCCTCTAACACCATCATTGAGTGGGGAGGAGATGAGGAGGCTTTCTGGAGCTTGCTGACCACAATTCTACACTCCCATCCCAAATGGGAGCTCTTGACTCATGCAGAGCCCCTCATTCAAAAGGAACACAGTGAAGACAAGCTACAAAGGATGCCAGACACCCTTCTGTGGCTTCTCACTGTATGTAGATACAGACACAACCACTTGCACATACATATATTTATATACTATTCACAGATAAGACACACAAACACAAACTGTAATATGACAAGTAGAAACTGATGCCTTAGAATTGAGTCATGTAATATTCATTGGCCTAGGAAGGAGAGTTGACATTGAAAATGAGACATAGGAAGGACAGTTAACATAAAGGTGCAAAATAATTCAATGTGTTACTAAGAGTAAGATAAGTATTTGCATATAATAATGATAATTAACATTTATTGGATGATTACTTTTTGTCTAGCACTAAGTACTTAACAACAATTGAAACACCACAAGGATAAGTATTATTATTTCACAGTATAGATAGGAAAACAGACATAGAGAAGGTAAGAAGCACACCCAAATTAACACAAGTAGTAATTATTGTTTATGGGATCAGAATCAAGGCAATATGTATACAAAGACTATATCCTTAGAATATGTGGGACATTTCATTTATATGCTCTGAAGAATGCTTATTGAATTTTCTCTTATCCTCACACTGCAAACAAGGATTTGTTGATGCAGAAAGGATGAAATTTTGTTTATTTCTGGAAAAGCATTTGGAGTTTTATTGTATGATACAATGAAATGATCCTGACCTCCCTGGAGCCCATGAATTGGATAAATTAGGCAAGAAGACTTGAGTGACAAGGAAGCAAAGTAAATGTTACCAGAAAAATGACAGTGGTTAGATGTGACAGTGTGTAGAAAAACTGTAATTCATTATTCCAAGTCTAGCTCTCTATCGGAATAATGAATTACAGCAACATTTATTTTTCATAGCCAGAACCCAGGAAACAATCTAGATGCCCCTCTACTAAAGATTCATGGCAACAGGCATGGCAGGCACAGTGTTGAAGCAGGAGTTGTGAGCTATGTCATAATATGCAACATGGAGGCAGGAAGAGACACTGGGGATGGTTTGCATCCTTTCAAGATTCAAAGCCCAACCCCAGTGACATGCCTTCTCCAACAAGGCCACACCTCCTAATATTTTCCAAAAAGTTTCACCAACTGAGTTTCCTCAATTGAGAATCAAATATGCAATCATATGAGCCTTTCAAAGGCATTCTCATTCAAATCCCCACAGTTGGGTGCTGTGGGAGCTCCTTCCACTCCTTCAGCCAATAGCTTTTAAGATACTAGCAGCAGTTGGTTATTTCTTTCCCTTTTACTATTTTATTTTTTTAACTTATTTTTTGTTTTTACATCCCAACAAATATTTTCCCTCCTTCTTTTCCTTCCAACCACCCAATCTACTCCCCTCTCCACCCCATCTACTTCTCCTGTTTCTTTTCAGAAAAGGGTGGGCTTCCCGTGGATATTAGCTAGCCATGGTATATTAAGCTACAGTGAGACTAGGCAGTTCCCCTTGCATTAAGGCTGGATGAGGCAACCCAGTAGGAGGAAATGGGTGCCAAAAGTAGGCAACAAAGTTAGAGACAGCCCACAAGAGGAACAAAATATACACCTGTAACATATATGCAGAGTGCCTCAATTAGTTCCCTGACGGTTCCCTGGTTATCAGTTCAGTCTCTGAAAGCCCCTATGAGCCCAGGTTAGTTGGTTCTGTGAGTTTTCTTGTGGTGTCCTTAACCACTCTGGCTCCTACAATCCTTCTTCCATCCCTTCAGCAGGATTCCAGAGCTCCGCCTAATGTTTGACCTTGAGTCTCTGCATCTGTTTTCACCGGTTCCTGAAGGAAGTCTCTCTTTTGACAACTGGGCTACAGAACAACCTATGAGTATAGCAGAATATCATTAGGAATCATTTCATTGACTTTTTGTTTCTTTTTTGCCAGTCAAATTTGGTTCTATCCTAGGTTTCTGAGCTATCCAGCCTCTGGTTTCTGACCCCCCAGAGAGTGTCAGAGGTGAACTCCCTCTCATGGTATGGGTCTTAGACTAGACCAGTCATTACTTAGTCACTTTCACAATTTCTGTACCATCTTTATACTACTACATCTTGTAGGCAGGGCAAATTGTAGGTCAAAGAATTTGTGGCTGGGTTGGTATCCCAAGCCCTTCCCTGGATGTCTTGTTTGGTTAAAGGAGATGACCAGTTCAAGCTCAGTATCACCTATTGCTTGGACTCATCCTCATAGATTCCTGGGAGTTTCCTTTGCCCTAGGTTTCTAGCTCGTCCTAGAAATGCCCTTGATTTCAGTTGTCTCTCCCAGTACTCTATCCTTCTCCTTCCTGACCCTTCCATTCCCCATCATACCCCTCAATCCAAATAACCCCTCATATCCACTGACCCAGAGAAACTAAATAACAATAAGGGCTCAAGAAAGAGATGCAGAAATCTCACTGTGAAGGGGGATTAGAATAGACATGTTTCTCTTAAAGATAGGTTAAACTTAAACAAACTGAGTACAAAGTAGGATAGCTGGTTGAAAACATAGTCTCACATCACCTCAAGTCATATTATTAACTTGGTTGCAAGGTCTGACCAAAGGTTAGTCTCTTTGAAGGCAAGAAATCTCTGTAAAATACAGATTGCAACATGTGACTCCGAGAAAAGTATCATCCAGTAAGAAAAAGCTTTGATCATGTAAGCATAGCGTCAATATGAATGATTTTACGTCGGTTATACTCAAGACTAACTAGTAGTCATATTTATACAGACTGAATATTGCCCTATTTAAAACTGACATTCATAAAAAAAATCACATAGTATTCATGAAATTTTTAGTGCAACAAACAAACAAAACAAGTATTCAAGGACATTCTGATCAAAACCAATATTTTGAATGATTGCATACTACATGCAGGAGTCAATCTTCAGTCTTGGAAGAGTGTAGCCTTTAAACAGCCCTGGCCTACAAAATTGAAATTCGTCATGGAACAGTTTTTAAATTCTTATTTTAATATGCATGAAATATATTGTATATGTTTTCTTAAATTATAAATGGAAAGGCACTGTAGTTTCTGAATTAGTTACTTCAAACTTTTGAAAAATGCTTAATAATTTCCTGTTCCATGTATTCTTTCAAAATACATACTTATTCACTTTCCAAATTTGTAATTACTTATATATGAATTTATCTACCAAAATTTATTCATATTAATTAGAAAAGATCAGTGTCATAATTTTTCTTTGCAAACTTAATTTTGAATATTTGGCCCATTTTCACATATAAGAACAAATCATGAAAAAAATAGTATGTCCAATAGAACATGCTATGTATAATTCAGGAGAAAAAGTGAGGAATTTTTGGCAATGTCAATATGTAATTTTCTTTCAAAAATCCCTTCATATTCTCCCATCAAATGATGAAAGCAGAATGCAGTTATGAGTACCCTTTAAAGTATAATTAGGTATGTATAGTCAATTGATATTATAGTGACAAGGCAAGACATATGTCAACAAAAATTATTCACAAATGATCCATTAATTGCTTGGGTTCATTTTTTGTTCAGAACACTATTCCACAGGCTGAGTCACAAAAAAATTTTATTGTCTTTTTGGGAAACATTTAGCCTAAATTTTATTACAGGAACCTTCCTTGATGATCACTAGTCCTTAGAAGCCAAGTTTCTGAATCTATGAGCTCCATCAGTCAATCTTGTTCTCTAGAGGAATCTGATTAGAATTAGGGTGATACAGTTGAGATTGCTGAGACTTCTATTTCCAGTTCATTTGACAATGTTGGACAGACTAGGCAAAGAAAATCCTTCCTATACTGAACATTAGGCTTGTTGAAATACCTTAGAAAAACCTGCTATCCCATTCATATCCAGAATATGATTTAAGAAATTGATTTCAATTTTGTTTTATACAGATCATCAGGGCAGTTTTTCCAAAAGGATTATCATTCTCTTTGTTGCAAGGCTCTGGATTCTATGGGAGAATTCTCACATTTGGACCAGATGGTTCTACACTATCTACAAGTATGGGCTCAAGTAGGTAGGAACCATGAGTCTAAGAATTTGCATTTCTAACACTTGCAAAGGTGATGCTGATCAGGGGCAATCCCTGGGGACATGTACTGTATTGTATATTCTCAATATGCCATTGAGAATCCCACTTGATTTGGGACTAGGAATAATCATGAAAAGCTTTAGGTTAACGGTCTTTTGTTAATGATAGATTTTATAAGTGTCTCTGAGTTACCACGCAATGGGTTGAATTTCTGGGTTTGAATTTGCACAGGCATTAAAGAGAGTATCATTGATAGTTCCGCAAGATGCCACATTGGACATCAGTGCTTCAGTCTATCGTTTGACCTTTGAACACTTAAGCATGAGTCTGAACTTTGCTTATTGTACCAGTGAGAGCTGCCTATGGTCATTGTGGAGAGATGTGTTAAAGGCTTACATTTTTCTTTTCCTTCCATCTTTACTTCATAAAAATTTATTGAAATATATATATATATAGTCCATGTGTGATAAGAAAATTATGATAAAAATAAAACATTTTCTAAGGTTTCACACTGAAGATGTGACAGATCTCAGACTCCAAAGCCTTTAGCCTTAAGCCACATGAGCTGGAGTATTTAAGACAAATTTAAGTGCTATTCTTGTGTATTTATGCCCAGGTTAATCTTCTTGATAGTAAACCTCAAGCAATGGCAGTAGATAGCCGACTAATTTGTGATAGTTATTTCAGGTCACTCTCCTTCCTCTCAGGAAAAAGGCAATGTACCTCCATAATGCTTTTAGCTGGCAGTGTGTCAGTGCAGTTGCTGTTGTTCAGAATTAACTCTGAATGATGATGCATGTTGGAAGTCATGAAAATTCAGTCAGAGACTCCAGAAGGTGAAAACACACCTGCTTGATCCTAAGCCCCTAAACACAATCTGCAGGCACAAGTAAGGTACTTCATGATATTTTTACAGATATTATCCTGGGCTCAAGCAAGAGATCAAACAAACTATAGTAGCAAACAAAGGAAAGTCTGTTTGAGAGTTAGCATGTAATGCATAGATCATTTTTCTTTATTTCAGGGTAAGTACAGTGTTGTAGAGTGGTTTCTCCTGTCAAAGGTAGCATGACAGTAAATTCTTTACACACACACACACACACACACACACACACACACACACACACACACACACAGAGTGAATGAACCATGCAGAAAACGCTAACATAAGATATCAGGGATGATTACTGTTATGAAGATTTAAAAAAAAAAAAACACAGATCATACATGTAGAGGGAGCTGGAGGAAGCTTCATAAGTGATTGCTTCTGAAGTCATTTTTGCTGCTTTGGAGCCTTCAGTGGTCAAATGAATTTCTCTCACATACAGCTGCATGGTAAGAGCACTACTCACTTTGGAATTTTGGTGATTCTTAAATGCTAGTATGCATTATGATGACCTGCAGGACTTATGAAATTGTAAATGTCTTGAAGCCTGTAATACCTCCAGAATATCTAAGCAGAGAATAGCTAATTTCTATGCTGCTGATTTGAGAGCCATACTCAGAATCACCAAATGAACATTCAGGGCTCCCATTTAAACAGCAATTATATGAGTTAATTCACCCACTTAAATTGAAAACTTACAGATTGCTGAAATAATATTAGTTCCTAATTTCAGAAATGCTAGAAGAGCAACAATTTCCTCATTTTGTGTTCAAATAGGTCTTCTCTTTGGATGCTTTTCACTTGAAATTAGACTCTTTTATATGGCTTAAAATATAAAAGGAAATCGAAATTTGAATGAAAACTAGTTTAAATGCACATACCCATACATTGTTTTTATTGTTGTCCATGCTAGGAGTCAAACATAAGGCCCTGGATGTGCTAAGCAAGTACTCTGCTACTGAGCAACATTTACAGTCAGTTTTTCTATACCAATTTAATAAGACACTATAAATCAATAAACTGATCACAAGACATACTGAAGCTCTAAAATCAACTACTATATTGCTAAAATAAATATACAGGGATGTGGTTATATTCTCCAACATACACATACATATATATGTAAAAGAAATGAAACTGAATATGAAGGACACTTTTTTTTAAAGCTGTTTAGTTCCTGAAAAATCTCTCTCTCCAAATATATTCATATGTGTGTAAAGTTCTAGATACTTATGAAATATTTTTAAATACACTATTTTAATGAAGAATAATGTATTGAAAATATAAAATATTTAAACGAAAATGCATTAAAAATATTTTTTGAAAAATAAACAAATATATTTGTTGTATTTTTATTATGTTCAAATGTTCTTTTGGATTGTATTTAATATTCAGAAAAGATTTTTCAGCTTCAGACACTAATATTGAATATTAGCATTTTTATGACCATTTTGTGATATCTTTCTGTTTGGTCATTGGTTTTATGGAATGTTAAAATTTGGTTATGCAAGCTCTTTAAAACTGTCCTTTCTGTTAATTACTCACTTTGAAAATTCAATTTCAGCAGTTTGGTTTTCAGTAAGTTGAGTTACACATGGACTCTGGTGGACACATTAACTTTAACCGCTCAGTATCTATCCCCTTGTTTGTTAATTTGCAAAGCATTTTGTTTTTGAGAATTACACTACTGCAGCCTTAATTGGTGAGGTTTATGTGAAGATAATTCCTTTGGCAGCTTTTTTGTTGCTACATAAACTAAACAGATCAAAAAGAGTATCATATTCAAATGTCATACAGATTTACTGACGTCAGTTTCATTTCTAAATCAATCTTTTATTTTGCTCAAATTTTGAATAGTGACCCTATTAATATAGTACAAATATCTCTCCCAAGTCTACTATTTTACTTTTTTTCACCAATTCAGTTCTTTGGTTCATCCCGATTTGAGGAAATTCTATTAGTTGCATTGGCATCACATTCACAGCATGAATGCCTGAAAAGATGTTTGTTTTAGTGAAGAGAACCCTATTCCTATGTTCCACTTGTGTTGCATAACCCAGTTTGGCCAAAATGAGGGCTATCAGATTACTGATTTTGACTTTGTTGATATGTACCCTCTTATTTTTGCATATTTAGAATGCTTTTTCTGTAAATGTTGAATGTCTTTCCTAAATCTCATATACTTTCTTCTATTATGATCTCATGTTACTGCTTTCTTCTGCAGAATTTCTGAAACTCCTCCTTTAAATAGCATATTGAAGTGGAAACATTGGTGCTGGATTCCCTTATGTCGTAGGTTTGCTGACTACAAACCTCGCAGTACTATATTCTCAGTGATTTACTTGAATATGTAAGCCAGATTCGATTCCAATAACCCATTAACAAATCCACTATCTTAACTGGATAAAGAGTGTTTGAGCATATTTAGAAATCCTGTGAATCAGAGCTAGAGAAATAGTTCAATAAGTTACGAGCTCTGGCTGATTTTTAAATAATATGGGTGGGTTCTCTACATGATGATTCACAGATATCTACCTCCAGTTCCATAGGAACACTCATATGTATAAAAATAAAGAATGTATTGAAGATGAAAAGAAATCCTGTAAATCAATCAAATTCCTGGCAAAACATTTTGAAATGGCTACTATTTGGAGTTTCAAATTTGTATCAGTCAACATAATTATAGTTGATAAAGCCTTAATACAAGTATGATTTATTTCAGTTACTCAAAGCTTTTTCGAGCTCAAATTTAATCCATTATTTTCATCAGTAACTTTTGTGTGTGTACAAATGAAAAAACAAAATAAGTAAATTGGAATTAAATAAATAAAAATCATTTGATTTAAGTCCCCCTCCCCCATCAAGAAAGTGAAAAGAGCCAGGTGTTGTGATGCATACCTTTAATCCCAGTACTTAGCAGGCAGAGTCAGATGGATCCCTGTGAGTTCAAGAAAACCTATTCTACAAAGTGAGTTTCAGGCCATCCAGGGGCCACATAGTTAGAAACTGTGTGGAAAAATAAAGGTGAAAAGGCAACTCATATCAAAAGAAAATGTTTGCAACATCCTATACTTCATTGGGATTGTTGTTAATATGCACATATTACTTAGGTTAGTGAAATAGTGGATTTTACTATGCTGTTTTCATATATGTACATGATATGCCTTAACTACATTCATGCCCCATTACATATCACTCCATTCCTCTCACTGCTAATTCCCTGCATCTTCCCATAGCTGAAATCTTTATTACTCATGCAAAGAACTGGTTATGTTTTAGATTAAATTGTTCACTCCTCTTGTTTTGTCTGTTGAAGTCCTTATCATAAATGTGAAAATAGTTGGAAATGAGACTTTAAAGAAATAATTAATGTTAAAGGCACTACCAAGAATGGTGCTTTAATTGCACAGAATTGGTGTTGTTTTAAAAGGAAGAAACAGAAATGATTTTCCTGCCTTCTGCTTCTGTGTGCACAAAAGAAAACCCACATGAGGACACAACAATGTGACCAACAACCAAAGATGGGCATCTTGAGCAACCAACTCTTTTGCTACCCTAATCTTGGAATTCTAGTGTCAAGTACTGTGAAATACACCAATATATTCTGTTAAATACTGGCAACCTGAGCAAACACAAATATGAGATAATACTATGTATAGCTGATAAAGCAGAAATTCCAAGTCATCTGTGGTAGCTTGTATTAACATCAGATTGCTAATAAATATTTTAAATATCTGTGAATTCTTTCTTCTAATTAGTAGTTTTTTCATCAATGTTGTTCCATCTTGTTGATACTGCTTTAGAAAAGGCCACCTTTGCCACTTTTGCATTAGTAGGACACCTCCATGTATACTATCCCACACTGACCTCTTCTAATACCACAATAATGAAATAAACACCATTTCCTATACCATAGTATGAATAATTACTTTAAAATTCAAGTAGAAATGTATTAATACACTGTTTCAAAGTTTTTATGAACCCATCCAGTTCAATATTGTGTTTATTATCTGATTTTCTTAACTAAGCATATTTGCACTTCCTTTCTTTGACATTCAACTACATTAAATGACCCTTTCTAAATGAGTAGATCTACAACGAATAATTGTTAATGTCTTAAGTGATAGTATAATAATAATAATAGGAAAAATGCAATCCTGAATTTAAGAATTAAGCAGTTTGTAAAAGAAGAGGCTCAAGCCAGCCCTATGAAGATTAAAAAAAAAAAAGGAAGGGCATCTAGATTTTGTGTGTGTGTGTGCTGTACCTTCCTCAAGGCAGAATGTGTTTCTCAGTCATATGCACATAATTAGCTTCTAAGACAGTGTCTGTCTCAATAAATGCACTTATTAACAATGATTAAGAGCTGACACCTCCACTAGAAAAATGCCTAGCTAAATCAAGGGCATAGATGAAAAAAGGTGAAAGATGGATATGACTTTTCAAAAGAGTGAAAGCTTGGTTTTCTGTAAACACATGAATTCAGCAAAGCCAGTGGATCTTCACTAATACATATTTTTTTCAATCCCCATGTACTTCTTTCAGGGCTTTGACATTTCTTAAGGTAAAATCTCACTTTCATTAAAATTATGGCTACCCTAGGAAACTAATAACCTCTGAATTAATGGGACTAAGTGATGTAAAAATCTCTGCCCTACAGTTTAACCTTTAATAGGTAGGTATTATCATGTACTGAAGAACATGTAAAAAGCAGTAGTTTTTGACAATTTTACTTTCACCATAGGTAAAGGTTTCTATTTGATGGTAGCAACCATGAACATATATTTTGAGAAATGAACAGATGATATTTAGTTTCTGAGTTAAATAAGTAAATAGTATCTAATTTTTATGAGTAACTTCTAGAAAGAAATAAGAAAAGAAAACACCATTAAATGAGTGAGCAGTTTGTATAATAGGACATTTGAAAATGTAATACATTATGAGGCTGGAGGGATTGATAGTTCAGCAGTTAAGAGAACTGGCTGCTTCTTCAGAGGACTTGAGTTCAATTCCAAGAAACCACATGGTGGCTCACAACCATCTATACTAGGATCTGATCTCTTCTTCTGGCATGCAGGTATATGTGCAGATCATTCATATATAAAATATAAATAAATAAAATATTTTTTTAAAAGAAAATGTAAGACATCAATTATAGAGCTAACTTTAAATTAGTAGTAATTTATTAAATTATGTGTTCATGTGTCACTTAGAGTTTTAGATTTGGTAGTAAATGCCATTACCATCATACCTATTTTGCTAGTTCCCAATAGTAATTTTAAATAATAGATTAGTGGAACTAGAGAGATGGCAGAATGGTGAAGTATAGAAAAATAAACTTTGGAACGCTAGCCATAAATAGGATAATTATACCATACCTGTCTTTTCATGGGTCAGGAGTTTATATGAACAAGAAAGCAAAAAGAGGATAAAAACCAAAGGAGGGAGATGACTTCAAACAGGGTTTTCCAGACAAAAGAAGACAGATATGTACATAGGAATTCAAAGAGACTGGGATAGTATGCACAACACCTGCACAAAGTTCAAGCTAGACAAAAGCTCATAATGGAGAAAGGAATAAGGTCACAAAATATGACTGATATATGAGGAATTATTTTTAGTTGATAGCTACAAGGAAATAAGTGTTGTTTTTGTTTGTTTTTTAATGAAGTGATACTGGGTGTTTCAACCACACTCCAGGGCCCATGTTAATGAGTAGTCAGTCAAAACTAATGGGACTCCATGCAACTGTTATCATTTTTTTTTGTTTTAAGAAAGAAAAAGAAGATAAAGCTGTGTCAGTAGGGAGTTGGGGGAGGACCTTGAAAGAGTCGTAGATGGAGAAAGGATATGATTGAAAATATTGTATGAAATTTTCAAAGAATAAATAAAAACAGTATTAAAATAATATAAAACACCTATAAATGAAAGAAAATGACTTTCTATAAATAAAATAATAAATTACATTATTTATTCATTTGTATGTCTGAAATTTCGTTACTTGTTGACCTATTTTACTAGACTGGTGGGCTAGAAATATGGCTTAGCAGTTAAGAGAGCCATCTGCCTTTCCAAAGTACCTGGTTCAGCTCCCTAAACCTATGTTTGATGGCTCATACTCACTTGTAACTCAAGTTCCAGAGGGTCAAGTGCTCAGGGACCTACTCAGGTACCTGCATCCTCAGGCTTGCACACACACACACACACACACACACACACACACATTTATATTTGGAGAAAACAACTGAAAACCTATCTTTTCATTTGCATATAACCAATCCGGAGAAAAACAGATGTTACAAATAAATATTATCAAATTCTTTGTATCTATGATCTAGCTACTCAAGTATTACCTATATTTCCAGGGACAATTTGAAAAGAATATTATGGGCAGCATATGGATGGGCAGCTTGATAAATATTGTGTAATGCATTCTTTTCACAGCAATGAAAGCTACCTGGATTTGCTTCACTGGGTAACAACATAGTAAAAAACACATAGGAATAGACCATTCCCAATTCTTTACTAGTAAGTTTTAACTTTTCTGCCTACTTCTTACTCATTAACATCTCTTTCTTTTAGGTTGAAAAACTCTCTTTAGCCTTTCTTACAGAGCAGGTCTAGTGGTGCTACACTGTCTCAGCTTTCTTGTGTTGAATTAAAAAGATATGAAAAATAATAAAGTTTGACAAGGAAAGGTGTATGGGTAAATTTCAGTTGTGAAGAAGGAGAGTTCAGATGAAATATCATTTGTAATTTTTAAAGACATTATTTCTATTAAAGAGAAATCTCCTCTGGTTTTGCACTGAGAGAGTCGAATATCTTCCCTGAGGATAAGACCCCACCCACAAGAGGCTCTCAATCGTAAAAATGCAAATTTACATGGATGCCTAGAAGAGAATCCCTGCTCCTTAAAATCAGCTACCTAGAGAAATATTGGTGCCCAAACACGAGTACCAGTCCACACATTTTGGGATCAGTCTACCAGCCACGTAGCACATTGGGCACTGACCCTGCCCCCCCGCCACACCTTTAGCCAGCCCTCAGATGCAGCAGGCTGCTGCTCAACACTCCCTGGCTTGTGACCCACATGCCAGCCCACACACTGCTGACTGTGATCTTCATAGTGCACAAAGTCCACAATTTGCACTGATGGAAAACTTGGGGTTTTCTCTTTATCCTGGGTTCCAACTCTTGGAATCATTTGATTGCCTTAATAACTGTTCTTAGTTTGTTAAACAAAGCATATTTTTCAGTACCTAAGTAAGCAACACTTGCTGTTCACTGCTGATTTCTTCTCTGGGCCACATGGCTCCAACTGCAACACCTGCTGGCCGATAATGATTATTACACCTACTTTAATTCATTGTAATTACTTTATGACAGGTAAGATCTGAAATACTACAAAAAAGAATTGATATCACCCAGGAGTTCAATAATTTTTTTGCTTATGTTATGGAAGGTATTGTGCAAAACTTACGCTATTTTGCTTCCTATTATTTGATTCTAGGAATTAGCTTTGTTTTCAATATTATCTTACTAAAAATGGTTCAATACCTTGGAGAGGGATAGCATCAATTTGACAAAATTTTCTGAAAGAATCTGTGCTGTTGAATCTAACTGTCAGAATCTGTTGAAAAGTTATATGTTCAAGGATGAAACTTTATCTTTACTGAACAAGTTGGAATCCTCAGTGAGGACATCAGAACAGAACACTGGACAGGAGATTCAGTCTTTTAAAAAGGCAGAAGTAAAAAGATTTGAAAAGGTTGAGAAATTTATTGAAATTGATGAGCAGGAAAAGGAGGTAAAAGGACAGGATTTAGCCTCATCAGTACATGCCAGACCTCTGGATAACTTACACAGAGTTTCAACTGCATATCAGGTAATTTCCTCAGAAAGACCATCTGGCACAAAATACTCTAAGGTAGTCAAAGAATATTCATGGGAACCAATACATATGAGTGATGGGGAAAACAATCAATCACATCTAGTGAGGGTGTGGCGGCCACCTGGACCCCCAGGTAGAAAAATGGAGAAAACACAGGTGCTCCCTCTCTCCATGCAGTGCCCGTGGGACAGATAGGATATCTGACCTCCCACTCTTGCAGCGTGAGTTTCCCTTTTTGAATCAATTAAAAATACTTGTTCTTTTTATTTATTTATTTTTTCCATACATTGTTTTGTTTTATTTTTTCCATTCAAGAACATAATTAAAGAAATAAAATTTTTACCTTTCTTCCCCTTCTCACGGTCCCCTCCCACTACCTCCCCACCCCTCCTCCCTCCCCCTTCTTCCTTGAAAGAGGGCATGGTGCCCTGCCCTGTTGGAAGTCCAAGGCCCACCCCCATCCCTCCTGGCCTAGGAAGGAGTGCATTCAAAAAGACTCGGTTCTCAAAAAGATAATACATGCAGAAGAGATAGGTCCTGGTGTCATTGTTGATGGGTT
>PVIU01021844.1:0-30670 GCA_004026605.1 Ondatra zibethicus
GGCGGAGATGGAGGAAAGGTGGGTGTTGGAGAAGGGAATAAGATATCTACATTATTGGAGTCATTTTAGGACTGGCAAGATACTTGGCTCTAGAGGAGATCCCAGGTGTCCACAGGGATGTCCCCAGCTAGGTCCTTGGGCAGCAGAGGAGAGGGTGCCGGAACTATCATTGTCCCATAGTCACACTGATGAATATCTTAACCCATTCTCTTTGAATGGATACCTTGTTCAGCCAAGATAGAGTAGGGAGAGCCTTGGACCTTCCCCAAAGCAATCTGCCTTACCCTCTCTGAGGAGTGGATGAAGTTTGGGCTTGGGGGCGGGAAGTGGAGAGAATGGGAAAACAGTAGGGAGTGAGTACTGCTTTGGAGCTGCAAAATGATAAAAGATAGTTTGTTTTCTTTTTGAATATAAAATAAAATAATATTAAAAAAGAAAAAGAAAAAATAAATATAAGAGAATGAGAGTTCAAGTGTTGTCTAACTGTTTTGAGCTCAGTCTCAAAGGAGTTCACACTGGGTTATTGACTTGCTCATGTAGTTGGGGTTGACTATCACAAAGCTTTCCTTAAGTCTACAATGACCTGTTCAAAGAAGAATTAGAGAAAGCTTTGATGAGAGAAATAGTAATCCAAAAATGTGTCTCTTGAAGTCTCATAGCTTAGGCATTGGGTAGAAATTGATAGATTCCATTCTACTCAGGTAAAATAGATAGTTTGATGTTGTATCTCTCTCCTATTGATAAAGTCCTTTCATTTCAGTTATTGTTCTATGAGTTATTCATTGTTCAGGAACTCACTGTGGGAAGACTCTTTAAACAATTCTGAATTTCAAATCTCACTAAATATGTTCCTTTATAGCAGTGTATGATATCTTTCTTCATCAGAGATGTCTCATACCTGCCTTTATCTATTTTTGTGGGATTGACAGTAATTATTTTATATGTGAACACTCATGTTTTCCAAAAGGAGTAGATATTAGACATGAGGGAACAAATGCGGTATTTTTGTCCAAGAAAGCAAAAATCTATAATAATTTGAAAATTATTTTTTGTGTCATTTTTTCACTTCATTTCCAATTCAGAGAATTGGGGATCATGAGTACAATAAAATTTCACCAAAATAGGTTAATTTACAAATTTAGATATTTGAACATTAAATAAATTGCATTATTATATGCTACTTAAATTAAGTAGCCTAAGTGTACCTATATTTTTCTAATAGAGTTTCCTACTGACCAACTTGTAACCAGGGAAAATATCAAGTAGATGAGAAAACATATAAACAACTTCAAGGCATATTTATCTTTTCATATAAGAGGCACTTGACTGAAATCTAATTGAACTATTTCAAATGGAACTTTTGGTAAAGATATAAAATACAATATTCCTGTTATCCACACCATTCTTTGAATGTAAAACCCTATTACTGTTAGAGTTTAGTTTTAAGTTTCATTAAGTTACATTTACTTTTTTACAAAGGAATCTTTAGTTACATTCACATAAACCTCATCATATCAAAATAATCTTTAAATTTTTACAGACATTTTCATGATGTATTTTAGCCTTCCACTTTTGTCATCATGCATCTATTTTTACTTTGGAACATTTATTTTCTTTAGGGGAAAACTAATTCACATTCTAGAATCATTTCTGAACCAAAACCATTTTTTTTACCTTCATTCATACTTACCAAAAATAAAGTACACATATATAAAATTTTACATTATTTCTGTGCTCCTTGAATCATTTAAGTCATTTCTTTTTATTATTAAATTTATTTTTAAAAACAATAATTTCACATTTTACGTAACTATCTTTGTTCCCACTCACACCCCTTCTCGCCTCCCCCACCTATCCTACACCTCACCTCCCCATCTACTTCTAGGTAAGGGTAAGCCTTCCCAAGAGGAGTAAACAAAGTCTGACACATCACTTTAAGGAAGAACCAGGGCCCTCCCTACTATTTATAGGCTGAGCAAGGTATGCCTACAAAATAATGGACTGCAAAATATCAGTTCAAGCACTAGGGACAAATCCTGGTCCCTCTGCCAGTGGCCCCACAGACTACCAAAGCCACATTGAGTGGACCTAGTTTAGTCCTATGCAGGTTCACCTGCTATCAGTCCAGACTCAGTGAGATCTCACTAGATAAGTTCAGCTGTTTCTGACCTGTGTATCCCCATTATGGCCATGACTCCTTTGCTCATATTATCAGTTCTCCCTCTCTTGTAATGGTTTCCAGAAGCTTGGCTTAGTGCTTCATTGTGGATCTCTTCATCTGTTTCCATCAGTTGCTGCATGAGGTCCTATGATGGCAATTAAGGTAGTCATCAATCTGATTACAGAGGAAGGCTAGTTCAGGCCTCTCCACTACTGTTTAAGGTGTTAGCTAGGATTATTCTCGTGGATTCCTGATATTTTTCCTGCTACCATGCTTCTTGCTAGCCCCAAAATCTCTCCCTCAATCAGAATATCTTTTTTCCTATTCCCCCTCTCTGACCTTCCCCCATCTCAACCAACCAGTTCCCTCATGTTTTCCTTCTTCCTCCCTTCTTCCCAACCCTCCCTTCCTTCTGCCCTCCTCCCCAAACACTTCCAATTTTCTCAGGACATCTTGTCTAATTTCCCTTCCCAGGGGGAATTAAATATGTCTCTCTAGGGTTTCTCCCTGTTACCTAACCTACCTGGGGTTTTGAACTATAGGCTTGTTATCATTTGTTTTACATCTAATAGCTACTTTTGAATAAGTACATACCAAGTTTGTCTTTTTGGGTCTGGGTTACCTTAGTCATGATGTTTTTTTCTAGTTCCATCCATTTGCATGCAAATTTAAAGATGTGAACTGTTGTTGAGACAATCATGAATAAGCACATGAGAATGTATTTATTTTATTGTATATAATAGGAATCTCTTGTAGTTTTATTTTACATTCATTGTATATATGCTTGCATGTGGAGTGTTGAGTGTAGACTTGAGAAGGAACTTGCAAGTTCCGTTCTCTCCTTTGGTCATGAGAAGAAGGAAGCTCTTTCGGCAGTCCTGCCCAGACCACGGAAGAAGCAGGATGTGACCTGCCCCGCTGAAAAAGGTACTGAGCCATATGGCTAACATAGATAACAATAATGGGTTAATATAAGCTATAAGAGCTAATAAGAAGCCTGAGCTAATGGGCCAATCAGTTTATACCTAATGTAAACTCTTGGTGATTTTCTTTGGGGCTTCCTGGCTGTGGGAACTGGGCAGGACAGAAACCCCAACAAGAAGGTCCTCATGTTACATTTATATCTGTTTATCTATCAAAACACAATTAAAGATTGAAGTGACCTGATTGTTAAGTGAGCTGGTCCTCACATCTTCTGCCCTTTCCAATCAAATCTAAGCATTAAGAAGAGGCTGACTGCATCCACCACTGCTGTGCATTCAGCACAACCATCTTTCTTCCTTCTTTCATGTTATCTCCATCCTTCTCGTCCCCAACCATCTTGTTCATTTTTCTCAAATTTCAATTCTTTTACAATTTCCCACTTGTATATAATGAATTTTAGTAATTCTCATTTCCCATTTCCCTTTCCTATCTTCCTAATTATTTGACTGAAGTCGTTCTTCCCCTGAATCAAAACCCTCTCCATTGGGGTGTTTGTGTGTTAGTGTGTGTGTGTGTGTGTGTGTGTGTGTGTGTGAGAGAGAGAGAGAGAGAGAGAGAGAGAGACTGATATGAACTAGGGTTACCGCCATGAAGATGAATATGTATGAGTTTTTTTTTTAAATTTATTATGAATGATTACAGCACGGAAGCAAATAATTACTCCCAAAGCAAACTACCCATCATAATCCCTCTGTCTTTGCCCACTTAGCATTTTGATTCAATTCTTAATTTTTTATGACATGATTTATGACACTTAAGGATAAGAAAAGCACTTAATACTGAAGTAGAATTTTCATGTCAACTTTTTCAAACCTATTTCCAAAACTTTTACCTGTTCAATATTTCTGATACAATAAAAAAATTGATAAAAAATACTTGAGTAAAGTTTATTTTCCAGATTTAAATGGGTTTAAAAGCAGTTTTTCTAAATTAATCTTAAAATATCAAATAAAACAATAGATAATTTAACTCCTAAAATCACACAATATCTAGAAAAAAACATTATTTTCTCTGAATTAGGAACTTATCAGAAAGTAAAGATAGGTTATGTGAATTGTGTCACAAGTCTTGCTTCAATGGGGGAGGTAGATGTTTTTTCCCTGATGATGGCATTAAAATTATTGTCTCCATGACCATATTTTTAATCTACAAATATGTTATACATACCAGGTACAGAAGATGTTGTTGAACATAGTATAAAATTTTTATTTCTTGTATAAGCCTGAAAATTATTAAGACCGTGTTTTGAAAAAAAATATTATTCAACCAGGCCGTTGAGACTAGGCCTTTGAGAAGATGCAGTGTGTAAGGACACTTCACTGCCAAATCTGAACACCTGAATTCAGTTTCTAGGACCCATATGATGGGGGAAAATGACTTTCACACATTTCCTCTTTCCTTCACACAGCAGCTGTTGCAAAATCATGACATATAACTACCTAAGTAACTAACTAAATAAATAATAAAAAATAATTTAAATCTTGTTGCCATCTTTTTAGCATTATGCATTTATGATTTACATTGAGTAAAGCCAGTGTGTCATATATTGAAGGAAACTCACTTATACCAATGTTGACCATGTCTTTGTCTTTAAAGAGCCAAAGTCTGCTGAAGTAGTTAGTAATTTCATTATTTATATTAAATTGTATTTACCATATGGAAGCTTGATAAAATGATGTGATTTACATATTCTTCTACATGTAGCATTTATTCTGATTTCATATTATTGCGCTTAAGTGTTAATCACAGGTTTTTGAAGTTATATACCGTGTCTTATAATTATTATATTCCTAGCATACAAAAATCATAGAGATATTTATGTTTAGTTACCCTTTGAATGAATAGTTAAATATTAATAACTCAAAACCATGTAGATCATAATATGCATAAATAATTTTGGATTCTCTATTGACTCATATTTTATCAATTTCTCAGCTACATGAAGTAACTTCATTGCATTTCTGCATGCATCATCAAAAACATATATATTTTCCTATATAAAGGAGTTAAATTACTATACAATAGGAAAATTTTCCACTGAAAATAATTAAAAGTTAATGATTTACAAGGTCTGTAAGGGCATCTGTAAGTCAATAACTACTTTCTTCTTAGATATCTCCAACATCTCTGTGAAGCCACACTATTCAAGCACATTGATTTTCTAATATTTTTTATTTATACACAATGTTTTTGCTTTAAAAAAATCTAGTATCATATAAATTGTCATGTCAACTTCTAGTATGAATGCTTCATAATCTATTCATTCCCACCTAAAAAATTATTCTTCCTTTTGTGGAATAGATTAGGGTCATCTAGGCATTCATGGTAATAATTTTTATGTTAGTTATCTGAGTTTATTTTTTCGGGTGGGTAGTGGTTGCATCTTAAGGTAGCTAATCAACATTATAAATAGATTCATGATCACCTGAATAAGTAAACAGAAAACACAGATGGTTTTCCACTCACAATATTTTCATAAATTGAAAGTCATATTGCTTTTAATGTAGTTCATTTAACAAATTGCTTTGTTTAGAAAGATAGTTCATTGTACAACCTAGGTATAATAAGCTAAAATGCATGATCCTATGTTTAATTGGGAGTCAGTCATGACTGACTGTGACTGCAGGTGCCTGGAATATCCAAAATTAATATATACAATTTACAATATTGTATATTAATATCTCAGTAAAAGATAAAATTATACAACTGGTAGAATGATCTCTACTATATAGGCATGGGTTTCCCACCTTAATAAAGTTGAGAAATTATAAAAGTGTTTCAACTCAGAGAGGTATGAAGGTCCATAAGGTGTATGACATTATATTTTAACTTCCATTCATAGATCATAAGTTCTTATTTCACAACACCACATATGAAAACTGTAGAAAGCAGTAAACATCTGTAAGCATTCAGTTTAAATTTAGAAGATCAGTATTTATAATAAAAAGAGAGAAAATGAATGATGGATTCAACTTCGAGCATGTTCCATGGTCTTTGCCTGAACAAGCTTAACTATAGACTTTGAGATCCATATTTCCTAGAAGATATTCTTGATTTATCTCTCTATATCACTATATTCATTGTCTCAAAGAAGTAATATCTATGACTAAATATTTTCTCTAATTATTGACTGACTTTCCTTATGTATATATAAATCTTAAATATTGTGTTTCTTCATTAAAAAATGAAAGAATAAAATACTTTGAAAAGAAAGAGTTTTGTCTATATTTTACTCTGTGTGTGTTCTTTTTACAGAGGGATGGGTGTCTGGTGTATTTCAGTTTCTAAAACAAAATTTAGAATAAATTAATAGAACTTTATATTTATGATATCATTTATTACATTATTTGAGGAAAATTGTTTTAGTTGTACTTTGTTAAGGTTTATATAAAACAGAGAAGAATATTCAGGTAGCTATGTATTATGCACACACACAGAAGGTGTGCATTTGTGCACTCCCATACACATACATATACCACAGGCTTAATATTTAGCAACAATAATGTCCCCAATTGTAATGATGCTTTAATTTTTATGTGCATTAAATATTTCATCAATTCTTCAATAAGACCCTTGATACATATCAAGGAATTCTCTGAATCCCATATTTCAGTTTATTGTTCAAAAGTAGGAAAATTATTTAAGGTTCATTTACCAAAAAATACTTCTTTGAGAAAAGTCACTGGACCTCGCTGAAATAGAAATTTCCATTAGATACTACACAGTTCTTTTGATAAACAAATGTATTTATGTCTGAGTGTAGTTATATATTGTGATTGATGGATTCAGCAAGAACAATGGAAAGTTATGCTGAGAAAGCTCCATACATGATGTGACATTCTAGTAGGCTTGAAGGAGAAACAAATTACAAATAGAACAAGAGCCCTTCAGGCACTAGGACTGAACATTTAATGTTTACAGGTAAGAGTGATCTGTCTAATGTACCCACAGAAGATCAAAGAGACTCAATTGTTGATGGGGTTTAAAATAATTTCCTTTCAAATGTCTTTTTCAAGCAGAGGTACTTTTGTTCTGTCAGTGCTCCTGTTTTCAAATTCTAATCTTTGATCTTAAAATATGATATTTCATCACAAGTATTAATCTGCCTTTCTGGTTAACTTTTAATTTTTTGATGTTGAAGGGTAAATTGAAAATTAATTAATTAAATTTCTATTGACATTATCTCTGAGTAATCAAATTTAGTTTGATCGTATTACCAGATTTTCTTACATGAGACAATCTCATTAACAGCTCTGAGGTGACACTTTAGAGGCATTTTGTAACAGAGATGCATACATAAATTAATTATGTAATGTACTTTCTATGCTTAAATGGATGAGTGTTACTCTGGTTATTGTTTGGAAGCAGTATGCTTGCTGAGTGGACTTCTGTAAGACAAACGTTATCTAAAACAAAATAAAGTTAAAATAAAGACAGAGAAAAGATAAGATGAAATTATGAAATACTTTTACAGGGAATTTAGAAATATTAAAATATATAAATTTGTTCATTGAGCACATGTATAACAAATATATTTCTTAAAGTCATAGGAATATTTGTAAATGTTTCTTTTACTCTATAATAAGGAAATGTACGATGATTCTGAATTAATAAATACATTGAAAAAGGAGGAATGTAAGTTTAGGTGTGAGATATTTCCATGATACTAGTATTTTATCTTCAAGAATGCCTCCACATTTGAATGAGAGAAAGGAGGGGTATGTAGGAGGATCTAGAAGGATATGCAAGAGAACAATGGATGTAATTTTAATAAAAAAATGAAAGAAATGATTTTTCCATAGGTCATTGGCCTGTGTAGTCTCCACTTCTTGGCCTCCCAAACACAGATGGGTATGCATTCCATCTTATGAAGTAAGCCTTAACCTCAGTCAACTATCAAAACAACATAACTTGTAGGGAATTCACCATTGTTGATTTAGTGGTTATAGTATCATGAATAGTAGTCCATAGCGTTAAGGCTCTAGGTAGGGACCAGATCAACTCCTCTGTGTTCAATGCATTGTGTAGGTATTGTCTTCAGCAGTAGGGCCTTACTGTCAATTTGTGGAGAATCACCAATAAACTAGGCAACAACGTGGGTTGTTTCCATGTCATCCCTTTGGCCAGGAATTTAGTTAGATATAAAGCGATCCGGTTACTAGAAAATTCATTTGTGACAAGGTGTCCAGACCCCCCATTTCCCTAACCAGATGCAATCTCCAACTGATAGCCACTTAACATAAAAAGTTAGTTTTCTTCAGGGAGTCTCACTGAAAAAAAAAAAAACATGCTTAAACCTAAGTCCCATGATCAGTAGATGCCCAACACAAAACCAACACAGTGGCATTTTTTTGGGGGGGGGCTTTTTGTTATTATACTAAGTGGGGGCGTTCCTTAGCTTACAGGTACTTTGAGTACATATTATGATTTCCAGTTTGGGGTTTATGCAATTTCGATGTTGTAAATATGTGTGTCTGCATCTATTTGTGACTCTTGTGCTTTCCCTTCTTTGATTATTTTGTCATATTTGGAACTTTTTTATTGAGCTCTACATTTTTCTCTGCTGCTCTCTCTACTTCCCCCTCCCCTTTGACCCTCCCCCAAGGTCCCCATTCTCCCAATTTACTCAGGAGATCTTGTGGAATTTTATTTATTTTATTTTTATTATTATTCTGTAGAGAACTGTTTGTGTTCTTTTTCCCACATTTTAGTAAATATAAATTATTTTCTCATACAGTATATCCTGATTACAGTTTCCCTTATCTCTACACCTTCCAGCTCTTTCCTACCTCCCCTTCCATCGGGATTTACTCTCCGTTTCTCATTCAAAAAGAATAGGCAACTCACAGTTAACAACAAAATATAACACAATGAAATATAATACAATGTGAAAAATAAGATCTAATTTGGAAATAACAAACCAGCACAAGGAAAAGATAACCCAAGAAAAGCCACTAGAGTGGCTGTCTTCTGTTTCACATGTTTTCCTATTCCTTAGCTAAAAATTATCAGTTATTTCGCAGTACTTTCTTCAGCAGCATTGCAAGAAACAATGAACAAAAGTCAATAATTGAGAACTTTCCATATTGATTAATTTTCATAGCCTCAATAGGACCAGAAGATTGTTTACTTCTGGCACTGCAAATGGACAGCTAGGCCTCATTGATAAAGACAACACCTGCACGACTCATATTACATGGAGAAGTCGAGCTGGTGCCTACATAGACTCTTCGCCCAAGAGAAACATATGCCAAATCAGGCACAGAGCCCTTATCAACAATCTGTCCTGCCTACAAAATATGTTAAGACAATGCAGGCACAAAATTTGTTCAAGGCCTACTCCATGAGATGGAACTTGTACCTTTCAGAGTTTGGGTGTCCAAGAACGAAAGACTAGTAGCCCAGATACCTAGATAAAACCAAATACCGCAGGTCTAAAAAATGCAGCAATAAAGTTACTTCTAACAATATTCTGCAATAAGCTGTTTCAAAGCCTGGACAAAAGACTATTTAATATATTTAACCCATTTAACCTATCAAGGCAGACCTGGCCTCCAAGTTTTCCCAGCATCCCTTAGTCCTTACCAGATATTACTGACATACACTGCCCTCTACCCTGAACTCGCAGGCCCAGGGCCTGGGCTGCCCTTACACCAGAGAGTCTTCCCTATATAATTCAGACATTTTGCTTAGCCACACCTTTTGTAACTTTGGGCTCATGGCCGCTGCTCCTGGTCTCTCTCTCCTTTCTCTTTACTTCCCCCTCTACCTACATGGCCAGCTCAGTCTGGTCATGTCCTCTCTGGACCCTCCAAGATGTACCTGCCTCTAGCTATGCTCCTCATATATCTATAACAAACTTTCTCCTCCACCATACCTAGGAGCAGTCATGACCCTTTCTTTTCCCTTCCCTACCCTTCTTTTCCCTTCTGTTTCCTTCCCTTCCCTTTCATTTCCTTTCTTCCTTTCCTCTATAGTTCTTTACTTTTCATTCATTATACTAATAGATCAGTGCCTTAATCAGCCATCATCGGAGAGGTTACATCTGCAGAAGGTGGTAATACAGACACACAAACATGCACACATGTAGAGAGAAAGACAGAGAGAGAGAGAGAGAGAGAGAGAGAGAGAGAGAGAGAGAGAGAGAGAAAGAGAGAGAGAGGAAGAAGAAGAAGAAGAAGAAGAAGAAGAAGAAGAAGAAGAAGAAGAAGAAGAAGAAGAAGAAGAAGAAGAAGAAGAAGAAGAAGAAGACAGAGCTGTAAATAGTCTTCTCTAAATTCTCATTCCTCAGAAATCAGGAAACCCCATGGAAGAAAAGGTGAAAAGACTGTAAGATCCAGAAGAGATGGAAGACACCAGGAGAACAAGGCAGCAATGTTCATAAAAACTCAGCGACTGAAGCAACAATCACAGGGCTGATATATGTCTGTACCAGGTCCTTTGCATATATGTATTATAACTTTAGATTTAGTGTTTTTATGGGACTCCTGAGTGTGTGATTCAGTGGGTAAAGAAAAGCGTACTTTTGGTCCTGCAGAGGATCTTGTTCAGTTACAATACTCATATCTGTGGTTCACAAACACATCTATCTATGGGTATGGTGCATCTGATGTCCCCTGATATCCTAGGTCACCACAAAATTCATGAAAAATTAAAATTAAAAAAAAAACCTTAAAAAGGAGATGATAATTCCTGATGAAATTTTCTTTCTCTTTTAAACCAATTACAATATAACTTATTTCCACATTTGAAAATATTTCTGGAATAGCAATTAATTATAATATTAAATTTGTATCATGTACTTAAATGTGTTTAAATGTCTTCATCTGAATTTTAGATACTTTACTATTCAATAATATATAAATGAACACAGATTTACATTACATTAATAAAGGGATATTTAGATATGTATGCCATTTGAATGGCAAAGATGACAGAAAATGTGTAATATGTTACAAGTCAGTCTATGTGCATTTTTATATATTTTTTAAGTTTCAAAGTGTACATCCTAAACTTAATGATTATTATAAAATAGTCAAGTATGCTAATCATCTACCTAGTTATTTCTGGGGATGCTATAATAACAAATATTTGATCAGCTTTTCAATGATTTTGCTTGAAAATACACACTCAAAATAAGATTAAAGCATATTGAAGGATACATAGATATGTCCCAGAAGAAACTTGAATGCAGAAAGATAATTTCAGAATGTATTATTGTATTATTAAATAATCAAAGATTTACAGCTTGCATTAATAAGAGAACATGCATAGCTTTTTAGTAAACTCTCCTTACACGTGATCTGGAATTTTAAAACGTTTGTAGTAAAGGTTTGAACTCCTTGACACCTTGAATTCCTTACTGCTTTTTTTTCTTCTACATTTTTCCATACATACCACACCACACACACACACACACACACACACACACTCATACATACACACACATACATAAGGTGAAACATGCCCCCAGCTGACCTGAACAATGCATTGGCAGCCTGATTCGTTGTGTTTCATGTTCTGAGTTCATTAGGATGACTGACCAGGTCTCTTCCTCAAGGAACAAGTTCCACTGACTCAGGTCGCTGGATTCAGATTTCAGGGCATTAGCCTTTATACCATGGAAACTGGTGCATATATATATCCACGATCTCCTTAATTTCTGCCTTTTTATCTCATTTTCTGTCATATTTTATATTTGATTGTTTTATTTTACGCATATGAGTGTTTAACCTGAATGTGTCTGTGTGCATCACATGTATGCCTGGTTCACAGAGGTCGAAGGTCAGAAGAACAAATTTGATCCCTGGTAACTGAAGTTACAAAGATTTGTAAACCATTACGGAGATTTAGGAACTAGATCCATGGTCTTCTGGAAAATAACAAGGGCTATGGAATATTTCAAAAATGAGAGAAAATTAGGCAGGAATTACAAAAGTAGAATATAAAGTTCTACATTATATATTGAGATATTTTTGCTGGAATATAAAAGAAAATATATTTGAGAAAAAGAATGCTATATGATCTTGAATGAATCAAGGAACAATATCAAATATATTTAAATTTGAAATTTAAGATTTGTAAAATTAAAAAAAAATGTTTGTTAGTACTGTCTATCCTGGCCAAGCAAAGAAGCTTCCATATAGTTTTTATTATTTTCACTAAATTCATGACAACAAAAGCAAAACAATTTACTGAGAAAAATGAACAAAAAGAAATATCTAGATTCTGAGCGCCTGAAATACCAAGTTTTAGATACTGATTTCATGAATTTTTGGCTCCTTTCTAGTGATAGATTTTTATTTACTTGTCCATAAATATGTCTGTAATTGAATGATAATGGAAATGACTTTAGTATCTCAATTTAGTTTTTCAGGGAATTTAAAGCATTCAGACACTTAGGAGTGCAGCAATATTTTTCAGTTTAAGACATAAAGTTCAGGTAGCTTGGGGAAAGATAAAAACAAGAAGTTCCAGTGCCTTCCCTTATTCCTGCTCCAGGAAGTTTCACGCTTATTTCACGGATTTGAGATTTTCTAGGTCAAAAAATGCTGGGTCTTCCAGTTATCAGACTATTATTGCCTATCAACCCAGAAGGCCATTACATTAACTTCCTGGCTTCCAAACAAGTTCTATGAGTTAAGCTGTTATGGATTCTTAATTGTTCCAACCTTTCTCAGGTGCACAAAACAGGATGGAAACAGATGTTAAGTGAAATAATTGTTGTACATATGCACATACCTCGATAAAGTAGACTTTGTTGTGATGGTTTTACATTATAAATTGTGGGCTGGGGTACATACAGATAATTTGGTGGGGACATAGCTCAGATTGGGTATATTATATTAGAAGGCACGTTATGACTAGAATCACAATATAATAATTAATTTAATAAAACTAATACATTATTACAGACACTTGTTTTTATAATTTGCTGTTCAAGATTCTGTTTTATTATACTTAGCTGTTATATCTTTTTTAACATAGTCCTGATTATAAATTTTCAGAGACTTTTCTTACTATTTATAAAATGAGTTTATAAAAATGAGTTATATAGCACATTATAAAATTCTCATATTTGAGGTAATCATACCATTTTCTTATGAATAGACTGCTGTTTGGGATATGGTCAGTGGATAAAGGTATTATTTCCACTACCACATAGGAAAGATGATGGGTTTCAGCCTGATTACCAATGTTGATTTGGATAGTGATCATCTGCAATAAGTTTGTTGTCAATGTTTTCTACTAAAAAATAATTTTTTTCAAAAAAAATAATAATTTTTTTTCTTGATGTTGCTTTTCTTTTGAGTTATATATTTTTGTAGCAGGAGGCTGCTTGTTGGTTCCTGGCTTCTCAGCAGCTCAGCCCCAAAATAATCATGCATAAACCACATTATTTACAATACTGTTTGGTCAATAGCTTGAGCATATTTCTGGCTTACTCTTAAATCCTAAAGTAACCCATCTCCATTAATCTGTGTATCTCCATGAGGCTGTGGCTTACCAACTAATGTTCTGCCTCTGGCATGGCTACACAGCTTCTCTTTGACTCTGCTATCCTTCTCCCAGCATTCAGTTTAGTTTTTCCTGTCTACCTCTATTCCCTGTGCAGGCCCAAGACAGTTTCCTTATTAAATAATGGTATTCACAGATACAGAGAGGAATCCCCCATTTCCTCCCCCTTTCTTTTAAAATAAAAATGAAGATTTTAACTTTAACATAGTAAAATTACATATAACAAAAATTTTGTATCAAACAGAAATTATAGTTATAATATTTATATCTACTTTATACTTTATCATAACTAAGGAAAGCTGTAACTATAACTACCTATTATCCTTCAACTCCATCAAAGACTCCAGAAGGATGTAAAGTTACCTAAGCAAACAGCAAGTGCATTGTCAGAAACTTCCAAAACTCTAGAATTGACAGAGACAAGTCACTGCCTGGACAGTCATGAAAAGTTCTTCTGTACCATTGGGGCATCCATCTTCAGCCTACAGGCCCATAGTATCCAGCATACATTTCCTTGAAGCAGGAAATTTCAAAGACAGTTCTGCCTTTATTAGCAGTTTGTCAGTCACTTTATTCTGTGTCCTGCAACATGTCTGGCACACTCTTTCATGAAGCAGGAAACCTTAAGGATCATATCATCTTTAGGTAAGTTCAGGATTCATTTCTCTGTGAGTCCTGCATGTCTAATTCATTAAGCAGTCTAGAAAAGAGCAGTTTCTTGCCCAAATGACTTATAAACCCCTTGAGGAGCCTCCTTGAGGCCCGTCTTCCTCTTGAAGTAATTGGTGCTAACAGAAACAGATGTGTCTCCTTATGAAAAGTTCTAAGTTATTAAAACACTTTAAATTCCATATTCTGTAGTCTTTGAAAGATTTGAAGAATCCCTGTCCATCTGAAATACATCTCTGTACATCTAGAAAATCTAACTAACATGACTACAAGCTTGACTATTATAGATGATTATCTATTAACCTATATTCTTTAATTATACATTACATTTTTAAATGAGCTGAACAAAAACAATATCTTACTCAAGAGTAGAAATATACATATAACAAAATTGACCATAAATTTGTATCAATAGATGAAGATCCATACCAATGCAAATCTCTATAGCATAGCCCCCTTTAAATGTAAACAAACATTTTAGATATTATTTGGGAATATGGGCATAGTTCTCTCCATACTGATTCCTGCTTTTTGTTGGGCAAAATAATTTTTGCGGGTGTTCACAGTGACCTTTCAGGGGGTCTTGGTGCATCAAAGCACATTAGCCTAGAATGAATCCACAGGTCTTATTTTCTGTGGAAACAAAAGAAGAACCTCTTTTCTGAAGGAACATATCCTTAGACTCAAATTTTGAAGTCAAGATACCTTTATGTTGTTTTATCTTAGCAGTCCATACAATGAAATATCTCATTATGTAGCTCTTTAAGAGTCAAAAGATTAAAAAAAAACTCGATAATATACATAATCAAGACTCTCTGTGTATAGTCCATCTTTGTTATTTATTTTTTATTAATTTATTACTTTTTCTACAAGTTTAATATTTATTTTATTATATTTACTCCTTTAATCTATGACTCTCTTACTCTGTCTCTAAAGACTTTGTTTTACACTTTTTATAAACCATTTACTTCCTTTTATAACTCTCTATAATCATTTTCTTCTCTCTTCCAAGCCTATGTACATTTATCCAACACTGTGACTCATTTAGAAGTCTTTTATGTCTGAATCTGTCCTATTGTGTATTTGTGCATCTTTACTGTCTTGAAGAGCTTTTAAAATGGTAAGCAGCTTGGTTGCAGCTGCTCTGGATGCTGGCTCTGCCTCTCTCCAATTTCAAAATTGTGGAGGTACCATTACTGCCAGCTCAGGGACCACTAGGTAGGAGCCACACTCAACACTAACTCTAAGAATGAGCATGCAACACATAAACCCATTTTATCTGAGTAATAACTAAATATGCCATGCAGAGCATTGTATGCCCTGGAAATATCTCTGTGTATGGCAGCATGAATCCACCATGCTCTCCTACTGTGCCCTTCTAGCAGTACTGATCCTGCCACCTGCCAAGGTGTGGGGCACTGAGTGCAGACATGGTCTCAGCTACTTTCCCAAGCAGGCATACAAGCACCCAGGCCCACAAACCCCATTCAAGTGCTCTATAGCCGAACCTCCCCAAAGAGCCAGAACCATTAGTTCTGCTGAGCTAGGAAGCCAAGGTTTTGAAACCATGGCTTTTTTTCTGCTATCATTGAACCAGGAAAACCTCTCTTAAAGGAACCACAGCATGCCACCAGCAAGCACAGCCCATTAGAGGGAAAAAAATGTGGCTAAACTTTTTTGTCTGTGTGTCTAGAATTTCTTTTGAAACCCTCTCAGGTTTTATATTAATTTAGTATACCACATTGGTGCACCAATTAGTAGCAGGAGGCAGCCTATTGGTTCCTGGCTGCTCAGCAGCTTAGCCCTGAAATAATCACATAGAAAACAATTATTATTTTATTTCATTTTACATTTCAACCACAGCTCTCCTTCTCACACCTCCTCCCCCAACTCCCTCCAAAAGACCACCCCCATTCATTCCTCCCAAAGCATAAGTAAGGCCTCCTACTAAGAATCAAAAAAGGTGAGGTATGGCCTAGCATCCCACCCACACACATTAAGGCATTCTACCATAGGGAACGGGCTCCAAACAACTAGATCATACACCAGGGATAGATCCTGGTCCCACTGCCAGGGGCTTATCAGATAGACCAAGCTACACAATGGTCTCCCACATACAGAGGGCCTAGGTTGGTCACATGGAGGATCCACAGTTGTTGTGGGTATAGAGTTCATGAGTTCCCACGAGATTGTTCAACTTTCTGTGTAGATTTCTCCACCATGATCTCAACATTCCTTGTTCATATATTTCCTCCTTCCTCCCTTTGACTGGATTTTCAAAGATAAGCCTGGTGCTTTGTTGTGAATCTATCTCTGCATCTGGTTGCATCTGTTACTGGATAAAGACTCTATGACTACAGTTGGCATATTCACCAATCTGAATACAGTGGAAGGCCAGTTCAGGCACCCTCTTCCCTATTGCTTAGGGTCTTAACCGTGTTCATCCTTGAGGATTCCTGGGAGTTTCTCCAACACATTTTTCCTTACCTCATAATGACTCCCCCTATCAACATATTCACTCTAACATACATGCAGACTGCCTAAGTCAGTCCTATGCAGGCTTTCTGGTTGTCTGTTTATTCTCTGTAAGTCCCTATGAGTCCTGTCAAAAGTTTAGCTGGTAAAAAAGGAGGATTGAAGGTTGGTATGGTATCTCTGACTGTTTTCGTTGCTCTTGGGACCCCTTTCCTCCTATTTGGTTGTCTTGTCCAGCCTTGATATGAGGGCTTTGCATTGTCTATTTTTTTTTTGTCTTTTTTGGCTATGGTCTCTTAGTACTCTCCTTTTTTTTCTGAAGAGAATGGAGCATGAGTGGTTCTGGGGAGAAGGGAGATGTCAGGGAGCTGGGAGGAGTGGAAGGAGGGCAAACATTGGTCTAGATGTATTGCATGAGAGAAAAATCTATTTTCATTAAAAGAAACAAAAAAGATAAACAATAAAAATAAATAAATCCAATAAAAGGTCACATGAGTATGTGAACACTTGACACTCTTAGTGGTAGGAAGAAAATGAAAAATGTATGATAATATTTTAAATCATAAAGTTAATGACATATAAAACAAAATAATGAAAAATACTTTTCAGTGTCTATTTAATATTTCAGTAAACATTAAGGATGAAAGAAAATACACTTATACTTAAATTATTCTTCTCCTGAATATTATTCACACTTGCTCAGGAGTATGATATGCATATGAAGGCATGTATCTTACAGAAGACACTAACTCAATTTACACGCTTACAAAGTCAGTTTGCTCACTAAGTTAACCGACTAACTCCTTATAAATTTTAGGTGTTGGAAAATTTTGATTTAGTTGTGAAGTTACAAAATATTAGTTGATTTCACATATATTAAATTGCAACTTCTTAAGTTAGTATCAACAATCACTTATTTCCTTCTGAACACACAGTAGCATATTATGTTCATGTAGTTGATCAATAATGTTTCCAATGCTCTCAGACTAAAATGATGCATCAAATACAAAATATTTTCATGTCAATCAACACCTGCTGTGATCATGTTTGAATATTAATAGTTTTACAATAGATTATAAGACCATGATAAATTCTTTTACTTAAATTCCTGTAAAATTAAAAGTTTTGAATAAAATCCTATTTTGACAATTTTCTTATATTTTGGATATCATTGAGCTATAAACTTTACAATACCTGTCATCTTTATGATTATCAATAGGGTTTTAAAATCAAAAGTTTAGATTGTCCAAAAATAAACGTGGATTTTTATGTTAACAGAATATGTTGTATTTAAGCAAAATACAAATGCACCTAGGCTTATGTAAAATTTTTCCTTCTGTCTTCTTCACTGTACAATGTGTTCAGGGATCAAAAAAAAAGTACATTCTCCTAGGTACATCATGTTGATAAGTTCATGGTTTTTGTGTACTCAGATTTTTTTTCTAAATGACATAAACTTGTTCAAAACAACACCAAGGAACCCATTTGCTCTCACAAGAGACTTTTTAATTAGCAGTCACATCTGTGCCTTTTCACTATATTTTTGCAATGCTAGCAACAACTTAAACCACATTATTAAATTATGAAAAAAATATATAAATCTCCATGGACTTGTTTAGTGTTTCAGTAGCCAGAAGTAGTGATCTCTATGCCTCTAGGGTTTGGGCATGAATTGCTTAAAATTTTTGTAATGATGTTATTAAATATTTAATAGTATAATATTTTGGGCACCATTAAAATATAAAAGACATTAAAAATTAACCTTCTTAGTCTATTAAACGTTACCTGAGCAAATTTGATTAGGAGTCTACCCAAGATCTCTGAAGAATAAGTTATGCTAGGAGATTCAGTTTTCTGTGACACCAATAAATCATAATTCAAGCATTGACTAAAATATATAATAAACAGTAAACATCTACAACTATTTTACAAGACTGTAGTTTGCTTAAAATATTAAAGTATTATTTTTATGCTCTACATGCTGCTTACCACATCATATCTAAAAATTAATAGTAACTGTCCTATGTATTACAGAGTTTTACTCTAACATATAATGAAAATATCTGTTATATATTTCCTCATATTTCAATGTTTTTTTTCTGTTATTTACTTGCTTTTGTATTATTACATAATTCAGAGTCATTCACTGGAAGTTTTCATGTGACTTTTTCATTTTGAATTGGAGTTCAAAACAAACTTAATGCATGCTAAATATTTCATAGTAAATATTCTTGAAATAAGGATAAGGCGAATACAGATGCTATATTTTATATATTCTCCTTAAAAACCTTTATTGACTTAGAATGTATGTGCTGTATTTCTCAAGCATATGTCAGATCAGTAATGAGCTATCTATGAAATGCATTAACTCTTATTAGAAGACATAATTGTGCTGAGTAGAAAAGAATATAATATAACATCAAGTTTTAAAAAAATCACTTCTTGGTGATTTGAAGTTTTGTTCAATTTTAAATTACATGCAAATCTAAGGACTAATTTACAATTGATTTTTTTGGAATAGTGAAGCAAAATTTCTAGAGATCTGATTTTTTTCAGTAAATTTTTAATAAAACAATCAAGTTTCCTTGATATCACCTGAGGTACAGAAGGGCTGATTAAATTTGATAAGACTACCTCTGTCTTAAATGAAATTGTTAAAATACATCAGCCAACTTCAATAGGTTAATGCTTTATAGAAAAACATTATAACAATGTGTCATGTGTAATGATATCATTCATTTACAAATAACAGAAAGGAGTCTTTGGACTGTGGGGTTCTATAATTTGGAAATGTCATTGTGTTAGTTGCATGGTGTTTTTAAGTAGATATTGAACACTAATTCCTGACAGATACCTGATCTTTTATTCAATCTATGCAAAATATTTACACTTACAAAAAAGTGGGTGACATTGCTGACTCTTCATTTCCTTCCTTGTCAAATACTTCTTTTAAGTTACGAGTTCTACTTACGTATTCCTTAGATAAACCAGCAGGATGTGTTATTATGTCTAGACACGTATTACAAATTTTCATTGAGATGAATTATGCAGTATCATGTCGTCCTTCTTCCAGAATTGCAAATCTTCATATACATCATATAATTGAGGTTAGGACTATTCAATGTATCTCCCCTTCAAAATGAAACAGATGTCAGGGTGATCTCAAGCATCAAAAATGAGAATAACTCTAAACTTTAAGGCAAAATGAAAATAAGAAACCAACAAGTATCCACACTACCTCCAATGGCAGCAGAGAAAAAGCTAAGTGATTCAGGCAAAACTTAAGTTTGGAAGTAGTTCATTCTCTCTTGTGTCTTTAAGAACTATGAAGAACAGAGAAAACTGGAGTCAGCAAACGTTTTACAAAGCCGGCTAGGAAAACTGGAAAACTGCAGAGGTTACAGGGAGTGAAATCCCAGTGTCACAAAACAAAGATGTGTAATTTACCTGAATGGAGTTTATCATCCTGTTTAAAGGGAAAAGGCTCGATGAGTGTAGGGTTAAAGTCATGAATGGGACATGGGAATGATTTATTCTGGGAGAAATTGATTTTAGAAATAATCCAGAATATGATTAAAAAATGGTCTATATTTTTAGATTTTTCCCCCCTGGGGAAAAATAAAGACAAGCCTTCATCATTTGGAGAAGGTAAAGAAAATGCTTCCTCATGTAACAATGGCAATGTAACAAAGGCCAAGGAATTGAAAGAAAGCTTGAATGATTCATATGATAAAGTCATTCAAAACACACGGCGATTGGGACTATGCCTTGATGAGCCATGAGCAGGGTTAGACAGAGGAGACAAAGGAGCTGGATTTTAAGGCTACATTTTTCATGGAAGCAAGTGCTGTAAACTCACTTTTCACTATATTCCGGAAAATAAAATAACATGGGTGATTGAAGTGTTATAAGAATTGCAAAATAAATAATTACTTATTCTCTAAGGGGCTGCATGAATAAGTGATCTCCACGTGAGTTTTGCTTTTCAAGTGTCATGTGGCCTCATTCTCATCCATATTTTCTTGTGAACTCCTATGTTTTCCTGGGCTATTTTATTTAATCTTTGCCAAAAGCAAATCAATATTAAACCTTCTGCTGTTTCCGTTTAGTTCCTTGGCTAGTGGCCAAGATGTACTTCCTGCCAGACTCTCTGGAAGATGTCTTCTCTCTCTGGGGATTTAGCCCACTTTGGTTTCTTTAATGACTTTACATGTGCCAGACACCTTCTCAAGGTATTGAAGACTGGCTCTTTACATTAATTAATTTCCCATTCCTACTCTCATTTCTGTAGTTACCAGCAAGCTGGGAGCAGGTGTTTCTTCCCATTGTTCTGCAAGCTGCTTTGTGTGGGCTCTTACCCATCTATCATGCGAAGAGAAAGACTCAAGTTTGTTTATCATCTGCTTTACCAATCACCCCTCTAGTACTGTAGCATTGTACTTTCTATTTTTCTGTAGCTTCCTCAAGTGTTCCATTTTTCCTATAGCAATTTTTATTAAAATAAGTTATGTCCCTTTTCCTGGGATCAAACTAGAAATAATCACTGACTGATTTATTGACCATTGACTCAGAGTATCTTAACTTCCTGCTTAGCCAATTCCTTGCAGGCATTTTAGTTATGTCCATTTGACATGATTCTTGCTGTTTTTTTTTTTATTTTTTTTGCATCTCATCTTTCCTCAAACCTTAGAACCTCTGTGAGGACTTGGGATGGGGAGAAACCATAATCAGAATACATTCTGATCAAGAGAAATATTTCCAATTAAAATAATAAAGGAAAAATATAAACAATTTTCAGCCAAAAATGTACGCTATGCTGGCAAACTCATGATAGAAATCATAGCAGCCTCTGATATACTTTGTTTAGCATTCCAAGGTAGGTATATCTACATAGAAATCTATTTTTTTCTGTTTTGTATTAAAAATATGAATTAGACTGGAAGTCTTTTTTTTTTAACTCTTACGGCTCACTAGGATTCCATTAAAGTTAGTGCTTTATATGTGAGAATTAAGAAGTTTAAAATAGTATAAATGTCAGGTGGTACTTTGATATTAATCACATCTGCACCCCTGGAGAGTAGTTAGTGTTGTAATTAAGTCACTCTTAATAGTGCTAAACCATGTCCTGGAGATATAAAAGAGGTGCCTTCTAATGATGCCTCGTTGGTGACCAGAGAACAGTGAAGACCCTGTGAAAATTACTTTATTATTTTGACCCCTGCTTTCCCAGCTTCTCTTCTGACTGATCTTTAATTATAAAACTGCATTTTCTACTAAACATTATGAGTGTATAAATATAAGCTGGCTTTTCAATTCTGTTAGTTTGTTGTTGCCTGGTGGATTAGATTTTCCTGTGGGTAATTTCTTTGACTCAATAGACATCCAATTATAATGTAGGACATAGGGATATAACATTATAAATAGGTTATTTGCGAATTTTAATATTTGATTATTTTTCCTTCAATTCAATGAAGTTATTGCTAATGACACATTCTCTTGAGTCTACATTCCTTCTGAAACATTTTTATTTGATCTCTAATTCATTTTTGTGTTATTAAATTGATTTAACACTGAAGGTGATTCATTAAGGAAAGTGCCAATATATATACATGACACACAGAGCACTGTCCAAGGTGTGAATACCTATCAAATAACTTTAATTAATATAATGGAACTTGGGCATTATTTGGAATCTTTGAGTGTGATGAAAAGATAAGAGTTTTGTAGTCATAGCAAAGTGATCTCTCTTCAACACTCAATGACTGTTATACTAACAAAGAGCTTTTCCTCAACAAAATGTTTATTTGAACATGTATTATCATGTTCAATTTTCAATTTAATTACTATGATTACTGATATAATTTATACAAAATATTTTTCAGTGTATGGGAATTTTGATAACATCTTAGGAAGAGAGTGCTTAATCTGAAAGCACTGGATCTTTTATTGAACAATGTGTATTAGATTATATGTGGAACAATGCTATTTTCTATATTAAGACAAATTAATTCATTAACCATGAAAGTGAGGCTATAATCAAATTTAATCATTCACTGGACCTTCTGTTATGTTTGTTTTGCTGGATAACTGATGTACTTTTTTGAATGGACAGCTAGTAGAGATTTTCTAGAACAGTTCCTTCACACAAAGCTGGAAAATCAAAAGGGTCTGGCTTACCACACAGCATTTTCTGTATAATCTGTCCCAAAACCAAATTTTAAAGGTGTTGTTAAGATGAGGGCCTATATATAAAAGTAAAGTAGGAGGAGTTAAGAACGGGTTTAAATATTTGGCTTGTAAGTTCATGTTAGGAGTTTAAGTTAATGATAGTATGTCATAAGCAAAATGATCAAATTGTAATATATTGCTTTTTTTAAAGGTTTATTATTTGTTTGATGTTTTTGAGTATTTTTCATGCATGTTTAGTGCATGTGGTGGTCAGAAGGTCTTGAATCCCCTTGAGTTGGAGGTAGGGATATTGGTATAGGGTGACGTGTGGGCTTGACATCAAACACCAGGGCCTCCACAAAAATGAAATTGCTCTTAATTGTTGAGTAAAATCTCCAGCTCCAGTGGTACATTTCTTCTTCCATTTTAAATTTTATTTTATTTGTTTGGATGTTTTGCCAGCATGTGTACCTGAGCTCCTTGTGTGTAATACCCAGGAATTACAGAAGAGCTCATGAAATCATTTGAATTGGAAGTCATAGAAAGTTGTATGAGTCACCAAGTACTTTTTGGGGTCATAATCTGTCCTCTGGAAAAACAGCAATTTTACTTAGCAACTAAGCTAACTCCTAATTCTCTTGATTTATTTCTTCAGATAATTTCACTTTCAAACATTATAGCTTACAGTAGTAACTCTAGCCAGGGCAGACAGAATATGGAGCTTCAGATATGATCCTAGCACAGTTAACAAATTCTCTGGGAAGGGAGAATAAGGGAGGGGAGCAGAGAAAACTGCATAGCTCAATAATAAATAAATAAACAAACACACAAACAAATTTCTCTGTGACTCATAATGTATGGCCTTATTTTTATTACCAGGTTCACCAAACAGTTCCCAATAAAACCAACACTCATTCCTATTGGAGAATTGGTATTGTAAGTGTCCCATGACTACCATAGAATTGTCTCAGTGTGTGCCTGCTTTCTGAGCAGATAGTTTCTGTGAGTTCATCCCCATAAAATTTGTGTGAGTTGAATGAAGAACAATAACCAGTCAGAGACAGATTTGAAAATCCCAGTGGATATTTTTGGAAGGATGGAAATTATGGAACCTTGTGTATATATTGAGTTTTTCCCATAAATACATAATATGCCTATAATAAAATTCAGGACACAAATTAGCTGCAGTACAGGATAAATAGTGGTAACTAATTAAATAAAGTCATTATAAAATATAGTGCTATTAAATTTATTTAAAAATTATGAATGGTTTATTTTTAGCACACCCCATTATTTATTTTAGAACAAGGTTTACTATAGACAGATGAATAATGGTGGCTTTATATATACATAATACATATATATGGAAAAGACATGATCAATTGTCCTCATCAGCTTAGAACATGAAACCCAATATGGTCTAGTTCAACAGAACAACCAGATACAAGCTTCATATGCATGATTCAGCATTGTCAGGGCATAAATTTCAAATTTTCAGTTTCGTATGTGTGTGTGTGTGTGTTCTTGAATGTAAGGGGAGCCTTCAATTTTGTAAGAAAACTAGGAAGTAGGAAGAGAAGAAAGGTGGACTGGACTCTTATGATGAAGTTATATTTGTGAACACAATATAGAAGATATGTAACTTAATTTCTCTCTTACTCTGTCTCTCTCTCTCTTTCTCTCTCTCTCTCCTATAAATATGATACATGATATACTTTTTCCATTTTGCTTTATAAGTGAAAATATACACAATAAACACATGATAAAACATTTCACCAAACTTAAATATCTAATAAAATATGCCATTATTTAAAGTGCTATGTGATTTGATTAAAAAGCATTAGCACTTAAATTAACCAAATTTTATCTAATTTATGTGTTTAAATTATTATTGATTCTGCCTATTTTTTCCTTTCTTTTCATGGCTATATCTATGAACAGTGTTTTCCTTTGTAAAGTGAATACCACTAGTGATCCATTATTGCTAAAATATTTCATTTTTTTCTGCTACATAAACTGTTTAATTTGTTGATATCCCATACATAAATGTCATGTTAGTGTTTCCTTGCAGGATTCTGTAAACAGTATCAGAATAGGCTAGGATATGAAAACAGAAATGACATCATTATCATTACATATTTTCATCATTACATACCTGAAAATTTGTTTAAAATTTAAAAATGCTAAGTATGTTTTTATACAGTAAGAATGAATATGGTAATTTTACTGATTTACAATTTTTAAATGTCACTATGCTCTGTGTAATCCAGTTCTCTTTTATTACTATTAAGCTCGCTCCTAACGGTTCAGCTTTCTCAGGATAAACACTATTCTATCTTTTCCCATCCTTCCTCTTTCTCATTTTCACTACAAATTTGGTTCTTTGCAGACATGTATTTTATCATAATACAATTGACTCTCATATATATGACTCATTAATGGCAAGATATGATGAAAACTAGGAGAAAAATACCAGGCTTTTTGCTGTCAATTACTGTTGAAAATGCTCCTTCTTACTATTTAACCTATAGGCTCATAAAGAGTAGCTTACTTGGCTATATCTGATTTTATAGCTATAATTTTCCAGATCTGCTAGTCTCAATTTAGTTTGACTAATGAAAATATTAGAAGGGCTTTTATTTTGATTAATTAAATTATTTATTTCATATCCTACAAATCATGATTCCTTTAGCTATTAATGATCCATCTTTATTAAGCTATTAACTGAAAATAATATTTCAAAACTTTTTAAATCCCAGCACTTGGAAGAAAGAGGCAGGCAGATCTTTGAGTTCAAGACCAGCCTGGTTCCAGGACAGGCATGACTGCTTAAAAACAAACAAAAACCAAAGAAACAAACCAAAACAAAACTTTTTTCTTTGAGAACTTATGAATTATTATATCACTTAATTCTCTTATAAAATATGGTCTCAATAATATCATAGTATTTTGCATGTACTGATGTCCCTTTCTGTTCCTGTATATGTCAAATGTTTTCAGTGTTTAGGACATATTTGTCTATAATTCTTATTACTCTTGTACTCTGTCATTTTTAGTTTTCCACTTTCTTCATAACTTGAAGTTCTCTGATATTTACCATTTTAGAATTTTCTCTCTCTCCTCTTTTATAAGTTTTTCTTTTTTGTTTCTATTAGAGGTAAATAGTTAGGGTTCTTCAAATGAGCGATTCAGCTTCAACAAAGCTGATATTTCATCCAAATATGTGCATGATATTGTTTGTAGATATATTTATCTTGCTAAAGGATAAGTACACAGAAATGACTGCAGTTGGCATATTTAGTTCTATAAGAAATGTTTATTTTTTTCTGGAGTCAATACCATAGACTTCTAAGATGCTAACCCAGAACTATAAAACTGGTTTCATTTCCAAAATATTGTACTTTCACTTTTCTCTTAGGTATTTTCTCTGTTTAGTTATCTATATGTAAATATGTTGCATTTATATTTGGAGGTGTGTAGAACACACAATATTCTACAAAATCCTTAGGGTTCATAAGTCCATGCACTTTGCATGCAATCACATTTCCATTTTAAATTGATGAATAACAGCATAAATTTAAATTCAGACATAAATAAAATAATATTTGCAAATAAAAATAAAAGCCCAACAACATAGATTATTCCTTTATTCTTCATTCAGTCTTCTACACTAGTGTCTCTAAACAGTCTTACAGAAGAGCAATGATGATACAGCCAGGAGATTGGAGGGAATAAAATAAAACCACTTTTAACACTGATTTATCCAATCTAGGAATTCAAAAATCTTTTAAGCATATTAAAGGGGAATAAAAATTGTCTATTTAAAGCTGTAGCATAAATTATTATGTTCTGAATAAGAAAAATCAAAGCACTCTTTAAACTAGACAAAATCACTAGCAATATCTCTATGACAAATTGTCTGTAAATGGAAAGTATAAAATGACTTTGATTTTTATTGTGGAATACTTCAAATGAATAAAAATCTTATAATGTATTGCCTTCTATAAAATTCTTAAAACTTCAGCAATCACTAGCATATCTAAGTATGTATTATCTATATCCTACCTTTTTCTGGAAACTATATTATTTCTTGTATGCTACTTTTTCTTTCTATTTTTTATACACCAATCCCAGTTCCCTCTCCCTCCAGTCCTCCTACTGCTCCCACCTTCTCCCTACTCAATCCCCCCCATCCACTCTTCAGAGAGGGTGAGGCCTCCCATGGAGAGTCAACAAAGTCGGCATCACTTAAGGCAGGACCAAGGCCCTCCTCCCTGTATGGAAGCTGAGCAAGGTACCCCTCCTTATGGAATGGACTTCAAAGAGCCAATTCATGGAGTAGGGATAAATGTTTCCAGTGGTAGTGGTCCCACCAATTGTCCATGCCACACAACAGTCAACTCACTTAGAGGGCCTAGTTCGGTCTTATGCTGTTTCCTCAGCTGTCAGTATGGATCAGTGAGCTCCCACTAGCTCAGTTCAGATGATTCTGTGGGTATCCGCATTATAGTCTTGACCCCTTTGCTCAAACATTCACTCTTCCCTCTCTATGACTGAACTCCAGAAGTTTGGCCCATTTCGTAGCTGTGGATCTCTGCATCTGCTTCCATCAGTTACTGAATAAACTTTCAATGATGACAAATAAGGTAATCATCAATTTGATTACAGGGGAAGGACAGTTTAGGTAACTTATTCATTATTGCTTAGATTCTTAGCTGGGGTCATCCTTGTGGTTTCCTGGGAGTCTCCGTAGTTACTGGTTTCTCTCTAACCCCACAATGGCTCCCTCTTCCAAGGTATCTTATCCTTCTCTCGCCTTTATCCAGCTTGATCTTGTCAATCCCTCATTTTCTCCTTCCTGCTCCTCTTCTCCCCTTCCTATTCCTTTACAACCCTCCCTCCCTCCCCCCATGCTGCCAATTTACTAAGGAGGTCTCTACCTGTAAAAAACACTTTATAATTATGACATTTATTGCTTTACCTATGGCAAATATTTAAAAATATTTGATATATAAAATATAAAATTATAGTTCATATATTCACAATATCTCTCATTATTCTATTGTTTTCATGGTGTTTATTTGAACAAAAATTCATATTAATTATAAATAATATAATTGAAAATAATATGTGTGAATGTATACCTATATTGTTTACCTTTAAATTTCTTCTTTTCTATTTTTTTTGGATTTGTGTTTAGGTGGAAATCCTTTTGCCTTTCTTTATAAATCTGTAAAGTGACATCAAAAGTTATCTCAAATTCATTTAGAGCAGCTTTAAATCATAGGTAAAATTAGTTCTTCCAACAGAGAGCCACTATTTTGGGCTGTTATATTTTTTTCTGATGTCAACAGTTAAGATGATTAATAATTAGACACTTTTCATGATTGATTTATTAAAATTAATTTAATAAATCTTAAAGTGTGGATTCATATATCATTGATTATCATAATATTTTGGATGAGATTATTTTCAACACTCAGATGAATGGTATATGATAGCTTAGCTCTGACAGAAATATTATTAATTCTCCATGACAATTTACATCATTTATATCCTATTTCAACAGTTGCTCCAAAACTCTTCTATGTGGATGCCTATTATAACATATAGTAGATTTATGATGCCGAAAGGAATTAATGTGTTATAGCCCATCAATAGATATTTTTCAATTCTCGAATATTAAAATGTTATTGAAATATATTTCAAATGTTTGTCACTTAAATAAAAGGAAAGCAAATTTAAATGCTTCTGGATTATTCAGCAGTTTAAATCTATAAGTGGATTTATGGTATGGAGGCTTTCATATTTTATAAAGACCTTTTTGCAACTAACTATATAAAGTAACTAAGTCTTATGATGTGCCTATTAATTGGAGTTTCTTCTAAGTAATCATTTCAATAAACATTTGAGTTAAAACCAGATATATATTTTGGTGGTGCTAAGAAAACTGTGATATAGAATAAACACATAAGATGTTACACATTTTAATCCAATTTTTCAATAAAGGGACAGGACTATGGTTTTACCCAAGATCTTTGTTCTAGTCATTTAATTCATATTATGTCCTCATGGTGTGTTAAGTTATCTGAGCTCTTCAGCTATGGTCTATCTTTACTCTCTGTCACCTTCTCCAAAGAACTAACTAGATCCTGATGAAACATAATGTTTTTCTCCCTCCTTTGTGTCCCCTCAGCTTTCTCCCTTCACCAATCCTAGACCATTGCCATCCTTAAGTGTTAGAATGTGTCTATAAACACATTCTACTCAATACTACCAGTATCTGACACTGCGATGGTCCCAGAAGCAACCCAACCAGGCAACACAAAGCAATCACACCCCCCTAAGAACCAGAGTGGGTAACAGAAAACAGGCAACAAAACATGCAACTAACAAAGACAAAATCAGATAGCAGCAACTATAATTACAACCCTTCTAAATCCAGTTGCCAAGACATCAACATATAAGCAAAATGGACAGCAAAACAAAAACAATATATCTCCACTAGATTCCAGTAAGACTACTCACAAATAGACCCTTAAAAATAGAGCATAGATGAAGCCTAACACAAGGACCTTAAACCAGCATTTGTGAAAATAATAGAGATGTGTAAAGAGGAAATGAATAAATCCCTAAAAGAAATTTATGTAAACAAGTAGTGAAAGGAAAAATATAGGTCCAGCCCTAAAATGTCTAAATAGAATTAATTAAAAAAATGGAGGAAAATCTGGAAATGAAAAATTTAGGAACTCAAATAGGAGCCTTAAATGCACATCTCACCAATATAATACAAGAAAGGCATTAAAGACATGTCAGAAAAAATGGATGCCTCTTTCAAAGAAAATGTTAAATCTAAAAACCTCTAGGTAGATACTATTCAGAAAAAAACAGGACACTATGAAAAGACAAAATCTATATATATATTAAGAATAAAGAAAATATAATAAACCCAGGCCAATGGCACAGAAAATACTTTCAACAAATCATAAAATTATAAATTCATAACCCAAATAAGGAGGGACCTATTAAGGTACTAGAAGAATACAGAACACCAAATCAACTGTAATAGAAAAGAAATTTCCCTTGGCATATTATAATCAAACAATAAATGTAGCGAACAATGAAAGAATATTAAAAGCTGCAAGAGAAAAAGACTGGGTAGCATATAAAAGGCAGACCTATTAGAATAATACCTAACTTATCAATGGAGATTTTAAAAGTCAAAAGGGTCTGGACAGTTTACCTATGAATTCAAATAGACTACACATACCATCCCAGAAAATTGGACCTAGTAAAATTCCCAATCACAAAAGATGGAGAGAGGAAGATTTTTCATGATATTACCAACATTAAATTAAGCAATATGTGTCTACAAACCCAGTCTTATAGAATGCTAGGGGAAAGAATTGAATCTAAAGTGGCTAAACATGTCCAAGAAAACACCAAAAATACACAATCCCAAACCAGAAAATCAAAAGAGGGATAAAAAAATAAACAAGGTATGTACTCACTCATTAGTGGACCCTAGCTATAAAATAAAGGTCACCAAGCACTTAGCTCGCAAGCCCAGAGAAGCTGAATACCTAGGTGAACCCAAGGAAAGCATACACAGAACCTCCTGGAAATTGGAAGCAAACAGGATCATCAAGCAAAAGTTGGAAGCCAGGGGCGGGGATAGAGGTGGGAGAAATTTCA